>VNJU01006807.1:0-76523 GCA_008042675.1 Drosophila seguyi | reverse complement strand
TAAATTTTAATGAAAAAAATTATAACTTAACCAATTTTTAAGATATTTGCATAAAATTTTAGATCTGACCATTTGGTTATATTTTAAAATTTCTGTTTTAATTTTATCAAAATCGGACAAGTATATCATATAGCTTCCATAGGACCGATCGGAAAATTTTAAGAAAAAAAATCTAACTAAGCCACTTTTCCACATATTTTCATAAAATTTTAGACGTAGCCATTTTGTATTATTCCAGAATTTCGGATTTAATTTGATCAAAATCAGACCACTATAACATATAGCTGCCATAGGAAAATATATATCCGTTTGGCTTTGTTGCTAGCAACATTTTTCGCCAGCAACACTCTGGCAACATTTATTTTATGACAGTACCCGAGAAAGCGAAAAAGTCAGAACATTTTTCTTCTTTTTTATCTACTTACTGCAAGGGTATTTAAACTTCGGCATGCCGAAGTTAGCTTCCTTTCTTGTTAAAATTAGATTTACTTACTAATTTGTATTGGTTAAGTTATAGAATGTTGTATAAGTACAAGTTAAGCTGACAGTAAACTAAAATATATAAACTTTTTCTAATAAGTCATTAGGAAAACTTAAGAAAACTTAATGACTTATTATGAAAAGTTTTTTTAGGTCTTACTGGTTGTTATCTGCAGCTCAAGAAATTTCTGATAATTTATGTAGGTCACATATAGAATATAATTTTAGAACACATATAATTTTGTTGTTGTTATTTTCTAATAATGGCCGAAAAAAAATCCATTGCAGACTCTAAGTTTTTAAATTTTAATGAAGCTTAAAGTTTGCATATTTAATAAATATTAATATTGTACATATAATTTTTGAAGTGTACCTCTCTGTCCGTTCCGTTTTTGGACAATTGCTCGTAAATAGATTTGCCGATAGGGCTGGGACGAAAGGCTGCTTACTGATGGGCATAAATCACTTTTCTCTGTTTCAGTCTGGTTGGATTTTGTCTTTAATTGATTTTACACCCAACAGACTGAGGGCTGGCGGGGACTTAGCCCGCTGTCCACGTGACATTTTTCGTCGCCGCCAAGGTAAACACATCGAAAAAGTGCACGTGACTGGTGTGGCGAAAGGGTTAAGAGGTATAAGTGTGACTGGGCTTTTTTAGGTTGACACAGTTTTGTCAGTTCTTTTCAATTCTTGTACTTTCGATTAGGTCAAAAGCTAAGTAAGATTTGATGCCTTATTAACTGTAAGTGATTGCCCAGATATTGGGAAATCGAATGAGGTTTGATAGCGGTAACATGAAAGCTTACTGCAGTTGATGTTGATTGATAGGCAAAGCTCTGAACAAAAAGGGTTCGAAAAAGGTTGAGAAAATTTTAAAAGTGTGTAATTAATGATCCAAAAAAAGAAATATAGTGTTTTAGCCAACAAATTCTTGTATTTAAGATAATACATTTTTGTAATAAATAATCCTCATAACATTTTCCAAACATATTTTATACATCTTCAACATGCTTTAATTTCTCGTTAGGGTATAATATATATTTTAAGAACTGAAATATGAAAGGATTTTTTTCCTTTAAAAGCCAAATATAATTATGTTCCCTTATCATAACGATCTTAAATGGAAAACTAATGTTTATACTCGATTTTTAGTTACCTGGCAGATTTAGCCGTTCTCTACAGATCCAACTGCCAGATGCTTTTACAGCCAAGGCAGTCTACTATATTCAATCCCTACTGGTTTTATCTAATGCGCCTGCTGACTGCTTCTGAGCTTTGAATGAGCACCTAAAAGCGACTTTTATGGAATATTTAAAACTGCCTTTAAAGTTTCGAAGGAACTAGAGGTGAGCTGTAGCATTTCGTGAAGTGTGGATTTGTGTGGAGTGAAGTGAACTGAAGTGGGTGGGAGCTGGGTGGTTCGTTTTAGGTGGTGTGGCGTCACGCATTTGAATATTATAATTGTGAGGATTTTTACTGCGACGACGACGACGACGACGACGAATGATTCTTTGTCTTTCGTTCTTCCTGGGTTGAGAGTGCTCCATCTCCTTCTCCTTTAGCCTCACTCTAACTCTTACTCTTGGGGTGGCTCTAAGCTATTCCCTCCTTTCAGCTCCGCATAGATATACATATATTTTATGCCGCTAACAATCTCATTAAAATTTTATGCGTATGCGTCTGAAGGCAAGAGTCTACCCTGTCTCGCACTCCTGTGCCTAAAGGTGATAATGGAGCTTGGGGAACTTGGGCGGGAAAAGCGTCTAAATTGCTACAATTACGTTTAAAATGTGTGCCGATGAGGATGATGATGATATAGCATAATGGGGGCAGGAAGAAGGAGTAGCAATGGTAAAAAGAACTAAGATGTGAATAATTGCCTTAATTTATGGCTTTTGGCATAAGTTGTACCCTCCATTAGGATATATATTCTCACCACCTAAATGGTGTCGCCTTCTGTAAAAAATATTCAGAACTATAATAAATAGTAGCGGTAGAAAAGTGACAAAGTAGACAAGCAAATTAATATTTATGTGAAGGAAATAGTTTTTTGTTTTTGTATTTAGTGTCTGAGGTGAAAAATGTATAACAGTATACAAAATCAATACCTAACAACTTTTTTCAAAAAAATATCACTCTTATATCGGTATATCGATTTACCGCAGCGCAATATTAAAACAGACTTATGCCTCAATAAATTATTATACCGCTATTATTTGACATCCCTTATTGATAGTCCCAATTAAATTTCATTTAGATACTATACCGAAGACTGCATTTTTTATTATTTGAACTTTGCTTTAATAAATTACTATCGTATTTTTCCATAAATATTATATTTATTTTTAAAATCGCCAAAAATGACTTGTTATAAAAAAAGACAAGTTTCTTTTTTATAAGCAATGTTTTCGCGACCCACAACACAACTTAGCAACGAAAGAAGTATAATTAACACATGTCGGAGCTGTATAATATTTTTATTTATTGTCGGAAAATTTTGTTATGAACGTATTTTAAATATTCGCGACGTGGAAAAATATATGCATATTCTTTAAGAAATTACCAAAATGTGCACATGTTGGCTGCATTTAGCGGTTGGCGCCGCGTTTGTTGCGCTTAAATTGCCAAATGGTTCAGGGCCGTCACAAAAATACAAAAAGTTGAATACAATTTTCAGTGGAGGAGACGCTGGTGGGGCTCTCTCGATGACAGACCAAGGAGGCTTATAAGTGCACAACCGCCGTTGTCGTCGTCGACGACTGGCCACCTTATTGGACCACTCAGCCAATAAGTGTGTTAGAAGTTGGCCCGCGGAGGCCTCAATTTTGCAATTGGTAGTTGGAAAGCCGAAAACGTTAACAAAGACAGAGCGAACAGTAAGAGAATCAGAATCATGCCTTATGGAAAATCGAATCAAATTCAATAGGTTTTTGTGTTGTCTCAGAGGAAGATAAGACGTCCCCGAATTTATAAGGCTTTTTCGATTGGTGCTCGTCTCCGGCAATGTGTAGGTTTTTATCTCTGCACTTAATAATTCTCTCTTCAGAATTATTTTTATCTTAAGCTCCTTCAAAATTTTAAATACTTACAGCTTAGCTTTTCACTTCAAGCTTTGTGCAGATCTTATGGTTGATCTCCCTTTAGAGTTCACCCATGCCCGGTGCTTTCTTTGTCGCCATTGAAGTATTTGCCATTCCAGATTTTTCCGGACACTAACACAGACCGTGGACCGATTCCAACTGGCAATGACTTTCCTGTAAACAGGCAACCACATCCCAAGTCACATCCCGGGTCACATCCCTGACTGTCCCCATGTCAGCACAGCCGTCGAAGGAGGAAATTGAATTGCAGTCATGATGTTGACATTGCGTGCAACAAAATAACCCGAGACACAGGGCAAACCACTCAGTTCTCTTCTCTCGCTCTCTCTCGCTGGATATGTCGCAATGTAATTCCCCCAAGTAACTCGAAGCAGCATCGGGAGACTGGGAATTGGGAGTGGGTTATGGGACTAGGATTCCGTGAAAGAGGAGTGTGTGGTGTATGCGTGCATTGACATAAGATACATTATTGCAAATTGTTTCGATTTCATAAGAAATTTTCCACAACAAATCCTTGAACGACATTTTCGCCATTCGGGTGCCAGGAATTAAGGGAGGTGGGGAAGGCAGGAAAAGCTTGTACATGCAATCACATGTCGCCACCCCTTTGCATCACGCCGCCCCTGGCATTCTCGCACATTTTATTTCATTTGTCGAGCATTTGTTTCGCTTTTTCTTTGCCTTCTCTTGTTTTTTTTTGTTTTGTAGCACAGCTAGTCCTGCCGAAGGATCACTTGTTCTTGGCTGCTGCCCAAAGTAGAGGAGGAGGTGGAGGAAAGTATAAGCGAACAGTCTTTCTAGCGTTTTTCATTTCGCAAAATGAGCAGAGCGCCGCAAGAACAAAAAATCAATGGAAATTGCGGCCAAAAAGGAAATCATTTGTTATTGAATCCGGCCTAACAGCAGGGGGTTGGGGGAAACGGAATGGAGGAGAGGCAAAAGGGGTTTCGTGAAATTCATAAAAATTGAAGTTCAGTCCAGTAAAGTAAATGCGCAATATAGTTTAGAAATGCAGCTTAATAAGTTAGCGATTTAATATTTTTAAAATATTTAAAATTAAAGAATAAAACAAATTTAAAATTAAATAATGAAATTCATGAATATTGAAGTTCATTTAAGTTAAGTAAATGCGCCAAATGGATCACAAATACAGCTTAAAAAGTTAGAGATTAAAACTGGATAAAATATTTAAAACTAAATAATAAAAAAATATTTCCAATATATTCCTAAATTCTTACAATAGACCCCTTCCAAAAACAAACCCTTAATCGCAGCACCAAATATACTATTCCTTTTCATCTACTTCGGGAGGATTCTTTAGATTGAACAAATTTGGAACTTGTCAAGTGATGGACAAGCTTTTGGGGCCCTGACATGGTCAGAATGAACTCTTGTTACTCATACAGGGAGCTTCCTTTCTCTTTCTGAGGACAAAAACTCAACAAGGATGTGCCCGAGACTATGACGACTGTTTTACATGATTTACTGTTTTAGTCAATTGAAAATTCTATTTTATGTCGAACTTTGCTTAACAGCTGACACCCCCTGTTAGCCTTGGAGTTATAACAACCATTAAAGTGAGAGCCAGAATATAATGTAAAGATACGTGAATATCCTGGGTTAGGAAATATATTTTTGGGTAGATAAAAATTTACATTTGGTTAAAGATTTTTCTGAAATTATATTATAAATATTTTATAAAAATTTTAAGGGCGTGAGTTTTTTTTACAACCGATTTTTAAAAATTTATCGAAACCAAAAGTTATTTGCATGAAAAGTTTACACATTTTGTATCTTAGTACTAGCAGTCGCTGACATAGACATATAGCCGCATTGTGTTATGCATTTTATTTCTTAAGCTATAATTTCTTAACTGTCAATTACTAAGGCAGACCCAATGAATTGAACTGTTTTTAAAGTTTCCTAAGAGATTTCCTATACCTACTTATTTTCACCTAATTTCTCACTAATTACCGATTTCCCAAGGTATTCCCTCTGTCGTTATTGCTTTTCTGAGTTCGCTCTCTCGCCTTGCAACGGCGCGTCGGTTGCTACCAGCAGATCATTTCCTTGTTAACACGCAATAAAGGCTGTCACAACATGTATATGTCGATAAGTCCCCGGGTTCAAGCCACCCAAAAGTCGAGTGTCAAACGGGGGAAACTCCTTTCCCGCCCTTAAGGGCCAGACATTCTTGGCTTGGCATTGATTCCTAAGGAAGTCCGAGAGCAGCGGAAAAACGAATAAGTAGAAATACTTTTGGGTCTCGCCAAACCAATTGCCAGTTTATTACTTCCAATTTATTGGAAGGACAACCAGAGGAGTTTCTACTCAATAGTCAGAAAATATAAATATATACAAAAATAAAAGCCAAATAAATTGGGGACACAATATACGTAGTATTCATGCAGCGAGGACGAAAAACAAAGAAATAAAAAATAAAAAATAAAAGGAAAAGGGTTGTTTTGCGGTAACTAAAATGCACCGAGACATTTTTTTTATAAAGCTAAAGTTTAAAGTTAAAAGTTTATACATATAGGAGTAGTGCTTGCATAATATATCTGTTAAATTAATATATATTTTAAAGCCACAAAATATTTAAAATCTTACGTGTAGGGTGAGACCAAAGTCGTGGGTGTTACACAGTTTGAATTCCAGCTGCCCTGGCTCAGCCTTTTTTCGATGTAAAGCGCTCCTTTTTCGAAAATCATATTAAACGAATTACGATGAATTATGACCCATAATGCAGGGAAGCAGGGAAGCGCTGCGCCACTGCTGCTGATGCTGCATTATTATTTTTATTTATTTATTTATTCTGCATTTATTTATGCCATTTAAATATTTTAAATTACGCTATTTTTCACATTTTATTACCAATTTATTTTTGCGGCGCGACCGCTCTGCATTTATATTACGAATATGACCGGCTCGTGTACAAATATATATATGTTGAAGTGTATACTTATTTGTTTATAGTTCGTTTAAATTGCCAAGACCTGAGCAAGTGCCGAGCATAAACTTTTCCCTTTTCACAGCTTTTTGATTTGCATTTTTTAAGCTAGTTAGGCTTTTTTTCTGGCCTTTTGTGGTCGACCTTTAATTACTTTTGTCGACATTTCCTCTTCTTATTTTTTTCTGTTGCGTTTTATATTTTTGCATTTTGCATTTTTACTAAGTGCACTTTAGATAAGTTCCAAGGGGGTGGGGGATGGGTGTAGTTCCAGGTACAGAGGTCAATGCAGGCATAATTACCTGACTGACTGAGACTGACTGACTCTGACTCTAGAGACTCGCTGGCAGACAGGTCGGTGCTTGCTGTTAATATTTTCACAAACTCATTAACATTTTAATACGACACTCGACGGCGGTGGCGGCAGCGACTGCCATAAATTAAGTCGCGTGGCCAACGCTGCGTATGCGGAATGAGCGTTGGGACGGCGCAAATTTCATCATGCAAATGTCGCGCGCCCGCCTATCACATCCAAGCCTAAAAGTTCTTTCGAGTCGGTGTCTTGATCTAAGTTTGCTAGCGATTTGAAATTGTGTACAAATGTGAGTGTGTGAAAATAATCATAGTCTAAAATATCAAAGAAATTTATTTAAAGCTTTGAATCAAAAATTAGTTATTATTTTTGTCTTTCTCTTTTTTAAAGTATTTTTTACAGTTTTGAATTATTTCTCACCCACAACTATACTTGATTATTTTCAATAATAAAACACACATAAACCTCATAATCTTACAAATAAATATTTCCAATAAATACAATCTGTAGCATTCCGGGAATATTCCGATCGACGCTCGGCGGATATATCCACTTGACATGCGGTTATGCGGTTATTCCCCGAACCACCAGCCGTTCAAGGGTTCCAGAATATATTGTACATATACTCGGCATATCAGATATCTGGTGCCGACTTATCGGCCTGCCGCTGCGGCGGTTCTGGGTAAAAACTATACTTGTTTACACTTCTTCGATATCGTAACGGATGCGATAAGTCGGGCCTTATTCCATTTCGAAATGCATTCATATATGCCGGTGCCTGGGCACTGTTATTTGCTGATATTTCGTTTCAATTACGTACCATTGTGTCCTACCATATGGTGGGATTTACGGACTAGCTTACAAATATTTTAACTGGATTTAGCCCGTAATAAGGTAAGGTGTCTGTGGAAAGTTTATGAGTAGTTAGAGGATAAAGTTGGAATATGATGAGTAACGGACATTCGAACCAATTGTCTATGCAATTAGATGAACCTGATGCAGACATATTAAAAATTAAACATAGTATGTGTCTATTCCTCTAGGGTTGTCAATCTCTGCAAATGGTGAAAGGCAGTGACGTTATCTGTATCTATTTCCCCCAGTGTGCATACAAACGGTTTCCCTCCGGTTTAAGGGATTTAATTTACTTGAAAATTTATTTTGCTGACCGCAGCCCTAAGCTTTCGCTTTAAACATTATTATCATAATCGATTGACGTCAATTTTTATTTGTTTTCAAAACCATTATTTAATTATATAAAAAAGGGCTTGGGAAGATCATCAGGTCGTTTGTTGATCTTCGTTAAGATCGTTATGTATTTGCTTCTTGTTTGCTTTGAAATTAAGATTTAAGCTATTTATAAGTTTTTTAAGCGTAAAGCATAGAGCTAACAAAATACAAAAATATTGCGAATTTTCGGCATTCGTGGTTGCCTTGACGGATTCGCAGAATTCATTTATCAGCATCGAACATTTGTTATTGTTGCTGCGGTTCAATTGTTTCTCGCTGTCGTAATTTATCTATTGGGGAGGGGAAGTAAGACTGAGAGCAAGCGTCGGCACATGTTTTGATTATTTTTATGAAAATTAAAATGCGTTTGCCTTGTAATTAGCCCCGGAGGAGAGTCACGGAGCAAGCGAGCGACCCGGCTCTTCCAGGAAACATTACGTTCGCTCATTGCCATTTTCGGAAGGAAGATGTGCCAATGGTGATGATGATGTTGCTGATGAGGTAATCTTCGCCCGGCCACATTTTGGCAGCTCAATTTGATTTTGCAATTAGCAGTTGTGGCTGGAGTCTGGATTCATACAATATTCGTAGCCCAACCCAGCCCATCCCGTACCCACTGTAGCATTGCCACTGTCATTCCAAGGTTCTGACTCACTTGCTCACTCTGTTCCGAATTCCGTATTGTATTTATGTACAAATGTTTTCTTGGTATCGGTAACTTTCACGCGGGCGTCTGTACCTTTCATCAGATGCCTGCTGTACCTGGAGAGCAGACCTTCGGACACTTGCACTGATAAAGCAATGCGATCGGAGAACCAGCTGTTGATTAAAGCTGCTTTCTACCCCTGATTGAATAAGTTAATGTGTTTCTTTAAATGCTTTTTTGCCTATAATAAGCACTACCGTAAATTTTTCACTCTTCTATTCCACTTTATTTATTTTATCAAAGATTTTTGGTCAGTTAAATATAAATATAGGTAGATATAAATTTAGGTAGATATAAATATAGTACAAAAATAGTTCAATGTCGATTAATAGAATATTTTAAGACTCAGGTTTTCTTGAAATTGTTCAATGTCGATTAATAGAATATTTTAAGAGTCAGGTTTTTCTTGGACAATGTGTGGATCTCGTTTTTGTATCCGCTGAAAAATCACAGTGCCTATTCAACCCTTTAATATAGTTTTAAATCGCTCTGTCCTAAATAAATAACAATTCGTTTTTATTAAGCCATTAAATACCATCATCGTCAGCGTTATAAGCACACCTTTTTGAACGTCTAGAATTTATATATTTATATTTCGATCTGCAATCTGATACCGATACATATTGGCTGTAAATATTAATACATTTGAATAAACAATAGAATTATTTGACTCAAATTTTATTTTAAAAAAATTATGCAAAGAATTGTTTTTAAAAATAATACCCAACACTGAGAAATGTGCAAATCAAGAATGGTTTGGCATAAATCAATTTTGGGGTCTAATTAAAACATATTAATTGCATCAACTGGCAGTATATACAAAAAAAATCTGCACATTTCCATTCACAAAATCGGAGCTTCGAAGCGAGCGAAATTGCATAAATTAAAGCGAAAAAATTTGATAAATGCGTGTGAGGGGGAGACGTTGATTTCCAAATAAATCATTTTTGACTTCCTAGGAGGCGATATACCAGATACACCACTTCGACTTGGTCGACCTTCGTGTTCATTATGGATTCGTAAGATAAATTGTACCGAAATTCAGCCAAAAATGTTGATTTCGAAACCGAAATCCGGGTCCGATTCAAAACAAAAACAAACTTGAAAGCCAAAACAATTCGCGAGATGCACTTGCTAATGAAGTTAACCATATTGTTGACTGCGATTCGTGACAAGGTGCAAGCTGCAGTCGCCAGTGCATCTAACAGATAAAGATACTCGGAGAACAATAATAAATCGTAATGAGGGCAGCATTACTACGGGGAGGAGCTACGATTTCAGCTTACTTAGCAGTGACATCGTAAACTTCTGACTGGCATCAGCTAATGAGTGAGTTTGTACTGAGAAATACACGACGATATGACGCTACGACTATAAATAAACCCCATTAATGGGTGTGTTTCCAGGAACGGAAATTCCACAGAGAGCGGCAATTATAAGTTATCTCTGTTTTTTAACTATTTTGTTTTAATTTTTTAATTTATTGAATTATATTTTGTTGTCAATGCTGCTGGGAAAGCAGAGAAATTTATTGAGTATTAATGGCGGGGTATTTTCAATTTTATATTAACTTTATTATTTACATGTGTACATATATACTTAGTAAAATGTTTAGCAATTATGACTGCATACATTTTATTGTCCCATCATTTTACCTTATGCAAGGAAAGAAAACGAGCCAAATTTTTAATTACCCAAAATAATATCGCAGCAAGTCTCTGGTCTCATGTTAGCTATTTTCTTGTGCAAAAAAAATTTAGTTTACTGCAATACGACAATTGTCACGTTTTTGGCTCCAGTTGCGGATAATGGCATCCACCTGAGAAGACGCATTTCCTACGACCATTGTAAATGCAATTCATCAGCGACTTCTTCTTCAGTCTTTTGGCTTCCGAGCCGGACGGCAAACTGAACTCTCAATGCAACACTCTTGATATATGATAATCGCAACTTGGCGCATGTTTCGGAGTCCAGTTGTTATACCCTTGTAGGGTATTATAATTTTAGTCAGAAGGTTGCAACGTAGTGAAGGAGACATTTCTGATTTATTAACTATATATGTATATTCTATCTAGCTATGTTCGTCAGTGCGTTTCTACGCAAACTTGTCTCTCAGTTTTGAAGCTGTCTGAATGAATCTTTGCAGATAGTCGTCTATATAAGTCGGAACGGACCGGATCGGACGACTATATCATATAGCTGCCATAGGAATGATAGGAAAAATTTAGGAAAAAAATCTAACTTAGTCAATTTTTATTATAGTTGTATAAAATTTGAGATATGGGCATTTTGTATTATTCTAGAATTTCGGTTTTAATTTCATCAAAATCGGACCACTATATATTATAATATAGCTGCCATAGGACCGATCGGAAAATGTCGAGGAAAAAATCGAACTTTGCCAAATTTTCCACATATTCTCATAAAATTTGAGACATGTCCATTTTGTATTATTCCAGAATTTTGGTTTTAATTTTATCAAAATCTGACCGCTATATCATAGCTGCCTTATGTATACATATCAATTTACTTTGAAAGCAAAATCACAGCTGTTTGGCTTTGTTGCTCGAAAGTTTAGTTTGCTCACAACATTTATCTTATATCAGTACCCGAGAAAGCGAAAAGTCAAAACCTTTTTTTCTTCTTCTACTTACTGCAAGGGTATTAAAACTTTGGCATGCCAAAGTTAGCTTCCTTTCTGGTTATGTTTCATATTTGTACAGAATAAGAAATAAATAATAATGAGAATTTTACTTTAATTGTTATAAGGAAAATTTAAAATTGAATCTATTGAATCATATACGAAATCTTTTGCAGTGGAATCACTTTTTAGAATCTGAAAAGAAAAAAACAAATAAGCTTTAATTACTGCTTGGTTTTGGGTGCAGTATTATTGTATTTATACAGGTACACTCAACGCGTACAATTTCGGAGATCCATTACTCGTCGAGATTCTATTTATAGTGGAGTCAAAATAAATTTGGTACAAGTTAATCATGGCATTAGCTTGTTATATTGATGAATGATAATTAGGCCCGACTAGGAGTGACAAATCAACGGGGTTCTTTAACCCGCGAGAATAAAGTATCGCCTTATATACATATGGCATGTGTTAAGGTCAAAGATACTAGTATAATATTACTCAAAACATTAAGCTTTAGAAATCGGTTCTTTAGACTTCGCGGACGCGGATGGGACTTAAATATTTTTGTCAAAAATTACGTTGGGTTTGAGAACTGAGTATCAATTATGTCAAGGCTATATTATTGTTTATATTGGATGGGAATTTTATTTAAATTAAACTTAATTGGTTTACTAAAAGTAAGTTTTTTAAAGATTAAGTTCATCTAAGATGCCTTCTTTTTTATCTTTTGTTAATTTATTTTACTTTACGATGTCATTTCGTGACCCAATTGCATTAAGTTATCGGATATGACTTACCTTCTCCGATCACATAACCATAAAATGGTTTAATATAGCTAAAAATGCAATAAAAAACAAAACCGTGACAGTTCTCTCTCTTTCTCTCTCTTTGTTGTGCCGTTCTATTTTGTTATTAATGTTTGCAATTGGGTTAAGAATTTTATTCGCTACAACGGCGCCAGGGCTGTCACTCTTATTTATCACACATTTTAATTTGTAATTGTGCTGTTGTTGTTGTTGCCGTACTTGAGTTTTGCCGTTTCTTTCTGCATTATTTATACATTTTATTGTCGTGTTCTGCTGACGGTTTTTTCTTTTCTTGACTTTTTTGATTTTTGTTTATTTTTTTTAGTCGGCACCATGGTAGGGCGAAATATTTTGTATTTGGTTTTTGTTTCTGTTTTTGTTTTTGTCTCTCATTGTCAGTCCCCGTCGCTGCTCTTTGTGTTTTGATTACGCAAATTAAAAGCGTCTAGACAGGGCATTCGATGGTCTGAGAGAGGGATAGGCTGGGGGAAAGGGCCCGATCAAGGGAATGGAATGGGACTGTGGGGATGACCGACTGACCGATGATGACGGCTGTGGCGGTGGGTTGTTATGCAATTGCATCGCGAACTTATCAAGTTGCTTTCTGCGCCTCATAAGTAGGGTTGTCGATGTAGATTTTTTTCAAATAATAATATTAAATAGATATGTTTAATATTTTATAACTTTTTTTAAAACAATTAAAAAAAGTATTCAATGTTTTTCTGTAAATAAACACAAGAAAACTACAGCTAACATTTTAGATACTTAATAGAGGGACATTATAACAAAAACCGAAATGAATTAAATATAAAATAATATTTTAATTCACCAAAAACAACAAGAAAATTGTGCTTTAAAATTAACTGTTTGTGCCATTTTGTTTTTATTAATAAATTTTTTTATAATACCATTAAAAGATCTATACAAACTATTTAATAATATTGATTAAAAATGCTGTGTTCGCGTCTTGAACTACCGTAACGTCTTAGTGCGTGCGACGAATTCTTCCTTTACATAACAAGTCGCCGGCTCTCCACGGGAATATTTCGAATTACGTGGAATTTTCAGCGACTATAAAAATTGAACGTAAACAAAAGAGCGGCCAAAAAAGAAAGAAATTAAGCACACGAAATGAATGCGCCCGCGGCGGGCAAAGTGCAAAATAATTTTGCGGAATTTTTGATTCCGCAAACCAATGCTGGCTCAGCAAGTGCGGGGAAGCATGTCCAAGGACTAGTTACCTTATTTTTATTGCAACTAATTGCATTATATTAGGTTCTTAATTTTTGCCGATGCCGTAGCTCTTGAGCACGCGAATGTTGCATCAGCGAGCTTTTGAGTGGAGCACAGGTGACCGATACAGCAGGTCACCGCTCTCTTCCTCGCACTCAAGAACCTTATTGCATTCCATCGAATATCGATATTTTCACAATTTTTTCTTCCGCGTATGTGTAATTTTTGTTGTCTTTATAAAAAATGTTTTTTTAAAGGTAACTCTTTAATTAAATAAGCCAAAAAGTTGCGGGAGATGTAGCAGGTTATAACAGTTCATAAAAGCACAACAAATTGTTGCGTTTTTTCCGAGTTTTCATTTGCAGCACCTTGCGTTCGGTAATCTCTGGCCAATAAGAAAATGTAAGATAGATATTGCGGGCGCTCCTTTGGACAAAGCGAGACTGCTGCTGCTGCAGCCGCACTTCATTATAGAATAATCGAATATGTGCGATGATAATTTCATTTTACCCTTTAAAAACATAACTGCAGCCATTGCTGCCCCCACCCTCCCCTCACGCTCTTTCGGCAGCAGCAATTAGTGAGCGCCCACAAGTGTATTTTTAAGGGAATGGGTATTGCCACCAACCTAATTATCCGCCCGGACGAACGTGGGCTATGTCCCTGAGACCAGGGCACAAATCATAAAATATCGATTGCCATTATCCAACGCAGAATAAAAAGATAAAAATCCCGCAATAAAGCTTTTCTTGCCATTAGCTTAACCCAAACAAAACAAGCCCTAAAAAAATATTGTTATACAATTACAAATTCTTATTTACTATCATTATAATGCTATTTTTAAATTAAATATATTTTTTTAGTTTCTAAAACAGTTGAAGAGTTTTAGCGGGAAATTTTCTTCAAACTTTTTAGTGGTAGGGGAAAAAAATTAACCTAAACTATTATGTTTACGACCGGATATCCTTGTTTATTATGATTATAATTATATTTTTAAATTTTATAAATTTCTAGTTTCTATAGTAATCGAGGAATTTTAATGAGAATAATATTTAAGCACCCTTGCAGAGCTAAGGAAACTAAGAAAATTAATTTAAATAAAATGTTTAAGCTCGGATATCCTTATTTATTATGATTATAATTCTAGTCTTAAATTCTAAATATTTTTAGTTTCTACAATAACTGAAGAGCTTTATTGAACAATTTTCCGAGGTTTGGAATTGAATGAATTGACTTAAAATAATATGTTGAAGTACGGATTTATATATTCTATATATTTTTGTTTCGTCAATTTACAATTTAGATTCTCAAGTTTAGGGGTTTGAGATAAAAAAAATTCACTAGTTTTTTAGGCCACTGCGCCAAATATGGGTTAAGACATCGCCTGTGTTAGTCAGCATGTGCGTTTTTCTTCGAATTCTTTGTAATTATTTACATCGAAGACTGTGTTGACGAGATGCGAAGCTCCTCTCCGGTCCGTTTCGATCACATCCGAAGGCAAATACTTGACGGGGGAATTAAAATTTCAATGGACAATACATCAGCATCGACGATGCTTTGAATGCCAAAGTGGCGGCGGCGGCAGCGGCGACGCAACTCGTATATGTACCTACGACAACTGTCATTTTGTATAATCTATATCTGTGGGATTGTTGTCTTGCAATTCGCTTGCTGTTTTGTTTCCCTTATGTTGTTTTTGTTTGTTTCTTTGCCTGTCGTCGTCTGGAAGCGCCTTATCGGCGGCGCCTCCAGAAAATATGTCACACGTACGCCTCAAATTTTCTCTGAAAATAAACCGCAAAATAAGCATGATATGTCTGATATGATACCACCGCAGGCGACGATTATGCGCGATTCGAGTTTCAATAGTTTGGAAATCTATAAATATACATATGTATGTATATGCAAAGTATGTACTTGCAAATTATTTCAATAATGACAAGGCATACAAATAAATTAGGCATATATGTTTTATTCCCCGCAAATGTGTGTATTGATATGTATGAAACATAAGGTCAAGGAAATTCGTTAGAATCTAATTATATGTGCATTTTATCGAATTTGTTTCTTCCAAGAAATAACTAGAAATTCTTTTTATTATATTTTTTTCATTAACTTATGCTTATTGTTGTGTCAATTTTAATGTAGTTGATACTTTTAAAATTAAAGGTTAAGACAAATATAATAACTTTTTGTTTCTACTTAAAACAGATGCCGAAATGAAAATAAAACAATAAATATAGTTTAATTCGTATAAAAAGAAGATGATGAACGATTACGGAACACATATAATGCACACTCTCAAATGGACTTCCTCATTTAAGTGCTCAGGATGAAAAAGGGTAAGCCGAAGAAAATAAATTATAGAACTAAAATACACACATACATACCTTTATAATTCGCTAAAAAAAAGTGCATAAAGTCGCATCCGCCAATCGTTTTTATTGCATTTGATGAACATTTAATTTTGATTTAATTTTTAATGATGCCACAGCAACGCTGTCTCCGCAGTGTGTGTTTTTTGTTTTTATTTGGGATTGAGCTACGTGATTATCGGGGAATATTGCCCATTACTGCGGCCACCCACAGATGAGCAAATAACAATGACAAACGATGTTTATATTTACGATATGCGTCGGCTTATATATGGGGATGTATGAGTTCTGGGGGACTGTTGTTTTGGCGGTATTTTTTTTGCTCAATGCAGTTGCATTTCGCAAATTGGCATGCGGCTTATTTATTTATTTATTTTTCTGCGCAAAAAATTTTAATGATGTGAGCATACAAATAAACAAATTAACTCTAAAAATCATTGAATTTGTAATTACATACGAGTAAGCACGTGCGTGTGTACTTTCAACCGCTTAATGTAATTGTTTTGTTTATCATTGTTGCATTTTTATTTGTATCTCTGCGTACATACATAGATGCGGCAGTAATAAATCAATTATTTGATTTTCTCTACTGAAATTATTGTAGTTCTAATTTTTATTTCTTTGTACCGAATACTTGTTTATGGCTGTTTTACTAAAAAGATTTACATTTTTAGATGTAAAGTTTATCAGTTAAGGGGGCGGCATATACACCTAGAAAATTTTTTTTCGTTTTTTTTTTTTATTATTTTATTAAAGATTGATATCTTCAGAATGTTTGGTCCAAGTCAAGGCAAAATTAAAAAAATTACAAAGTTATAGCCGAAAATGCACGCCTTCGTTCAAGGGAGCGCCCTATATTGCCAAATATTGAAATGCGTTTTTCTCAAAACTATATTTTCCAAAGCGGTACCAGAAATATCTCGAAAACCATTGAATCGATTGTCTTGAAATTTTCTGTGGCTATTCTAGACATAAAAATCTAGTCTTTATCATAGGTTTTTGTTTTTTAAAGATTTTTAATTAATTTTTTATTGTGAAAAGAAGGATGATTTTTTTTTCTCGAAAATCGCACTTCTATGTTCAAACAGCCCCCATTTTCTCAAAAATCAATATTTTTAAAATCGGCTATGATAAGGACTATATTATAGTACATATTTTAATAATCTTTTAAGTTTTTTAACCTCAATTAATTACTCCGTTTATTTTAAAAATTTTTAAATAAAAAATTATTTAAAAAAAACTTAAAGGTGTATTCTTTTAAGTAAAAAAAAAACCGATTCAATAACTCAAATAGACTCGTTAAAAAAAGTACACAAATTACCTTTGTTGGTCCTCTAGGTGTATATGCCCCTTAAGCAGAATTCAAGCGTTACATTAGTGATTATTAAAGGTAGGAAAATCTAAGTGTCAACACGTTCCGTTACTTGGACCTGATTGGTGTAGTTCTGTCGAATTATTATTGTGACTCAGATGAGTGATTACAGTGGGTTTGAGATAAGACTTTAGAAGGCAGAAAATATATATTTTTAGCTTTTAAAAAGTATAATTTTTTTCTGCGAATTCGCCATGACATTTATTTGTTTGTCCCTTTTCGATTTCGGTTTCGTTTTGTTTATTTCATTTTTTATTTGACCTTGTACTTTGCACAATTACTCAATAATTTTCCCACAATAACAGTACAGTGGCGTCGGCCCACAATGTCATCATTCTACTGTTTCCTCGATTGCTGGACTGAACTGGTCTTCGGTTAATTACTTAGTTATTTATTAATACACTCACGCCAGAAGCATGCACTGGACACGGGAGCACAATTAAACGATTGTCAACAATAAAATTTATTAATAATGTATAATAGACAATGCCACGGCAGATGCTATCGGGCCCAAGGGGAAACGGAACGATGTGGGTTGTTGTTGTGTTAGCTCGTTAACAATTTTTTGAGTGCTATTTAAGATTTGTGTTTTGATTAATGCGATTCCCACGACATGTGGCTAATATTGTGGTTTGACCCGTTGGTATATAAAGCTATGTGCGCTGCAGTCAGGGATCTATAGTTTTTTACTACTTGCATTCGTAGCTGAAAATTGTTCTCACTTGACAATGAAACTTGCAATTGTATCCTGGATTACTTTGGCCGTGCTAATGGTAAGATTTTTGTAGTTAAATAGGATTTGGTTTCCAAAAGGAGTGGGCATAAAACTTATTTTTCTCCCTTCAAATAGGAATCTTTCTAACTTACTGAACCACTTTTTATTCCCTTACAATTTCATAAATCTCCATGAACCCTGAACCTTTTGGAAACCACTTGAACGGCTCGTGTGATTTAATTTCCATTTAAACCCATACACTATTTTTTTTTCTCGATTAGTGTATCGCCGAGGCTCAAGTGCCGGGACCGCCGCCCGAAGCCATGGGCGCCGCTCAGGGCGGAATGTCAGCAGCGGCTGGGGCCGGCGGTCAAGTTGGAGCCCAGGGCGGTGCAGGCGCCGATATGGCAGAGGGCGGGCCTGGAGCTGGGATGTCAGCCGGCATTGGAGCGGGATCCGAGGCGGGCGCCAACGCCCAAGCTGGAGCTGGACGCTAGAGAGCAGGCGGCACTTGCTTTGTTTGAAACTTTTGTTTCCTTTCTTGTTTGATTAGGCCCCTTCACTCTTGGGGCTATCCACTGTACACTAGAAGCAAAATTGAAGGAAATTATGAAACAAGTTCTAATTATAATCAAATATTTGGGTGTACATTTTTAAATAAATTACTATTACTACAATTAAGTTTGGGGCACTGTTCTGTAACATCGGCACCTAACAGTCAAAATGGTCGCTTTTTTAAACAAAGTCGAGGATTTCTTGTGTTTATTTGTAAATGTAATTAGATTTTCTCCGTGTGTATATACTCGTATGACAAACTGATGGCGCCAGTTTTTTTTTTTTTTTTTTTTTTTTTTTTTTTTTTTTGTTTAAAGTGAGCCTAGAAGTATAATTGATTTGGAAGTGCGGGGGTTTGTCACGTAATGTGCCTGCCTCTCATACCTCCAACCCCTTTTTACTATCTTCGGGCTCGGCTACTTCAAATAAAAGTAAAAAATGTATTGTTTTGGCAGCTTAAATTCCATTTAATGCCGTTTTATAAAATACACTTCAAATTTGATCGATTATGGGCATCGCATCGCCGCCCCTCCAGTACCTTGAGGCACAAAATATAAATAGAAAACTTATCAGACAAATGTTAAAAATATCAACAGTATTTCGACGTAAATCAATTAATAAATAAATAAAAAAGTATCACAACAAAAACCAAGATTTAGCACTGTAAAAACTGACAAAGTCTTGGTGTTGCTTGGTTTATTATACCCTTGCAGGGTATTATAATTTTAGTCAGAAGTTTGCAACGCAGTGAAGGAGACATTTCCGACCCTATAAAGTATATATATTCTTGATCAGCATCAACAGCCGAGTTGATCTAGCCATGTCCGTCTGTCCGTCTGTCCGTCTGTCCGTCTGTCCGTCCGTCCGTTTCTACGCAAACTAGTCCCTCAGTTTTGAAGCTATCTGAATAAAACTTTGCAGATAGTCTTCTATATGCTCTCACTACTATATAAGTCGGAACCGGCCGGATCGGACGACTATATCATATAGCTGCCATAGGAACGATCGGTAAATTTTAATGAAAAAAATTATAACTTAGCCAATTTTTAAGATATTTGCATAAAATTAGATCTGACCATTTGGTATTATTTTAGAATTTCGGTTTTAATTTTATCAAAATCGGACAACTATATCATATAGCTGCAATAGAACCGATCGGAAAATTTTGAGAAAAAAATTTAACTAAGCAAATTTTCCGCATATTTTCATAAAATTTAAGACATGGCCATTTTTTATTATTTCAGAATTTCGGTTTTAATTTTATCAAAATCGGACCACTATATCATATAGCTGCCTTTGTTGCTTGCAACATTTTTCGCCAGCAACATTCTGCATTGGCAACATTTATTTAATGACAGTACCCGAGAAAGCGAAAAAGTCAGAACATTTTTCTTCTTCTTCATCTTCTTCTTCTTCTAATTACTGCAAGGGTATTTAAACTTCGGAACGCCGAAGTTAGCTTTCTTTCTTGTTTTTATTTATTTATATTTTTTAATTTATAGAGGATAATTGTTTACAATGATATGTTTGTGGGGCATTGCCTGGTGAGGAAGGTGCAACAATGAGTTTTGATAAGTTAATACTCAAATATGGGAAAATGTTCGCTTTGTCAAATTTAAAAAAATTATTTCTTGGTTTTAATTGTATATATCAATATTATTAAAGCATTATAGTCTTTTACTTGCTTTACCTCAGGAGAAATTGAAAGGAAATCTATGGTGGGATTATATTTTTGAACTTCTTTAACCTTAAGGGGGCATATAAATACACCAAGAAAAATTTTTTTTAGCTTAGAACTCAAATCTAAATCTAGCCAATCAAAAGTTTAAGGTCCAAATTGGTTTTTTGTGCTTTAACCTAATACTTCCCTCTGGCTTAATAGCACCGATGTAGCTCAGTGGGTAAAAAGTTGCCTTATAACTTGTGTAACTTGTTTGTACTTTCCGCATAATCCAGCTTGCATCCATCCTCTGCATTCGAACTTGAAAATGGAACTTTGCCACTGCTGGCCTTGACATGTGCCACCTTGAGTGAGCAGCTCCCTTGCCCACCCCTTGCGACGACAGTCACCTGCGCCGTAGATAAGGAAGCATTCTTTGCTTGGAAAGTCCACCTCCCGCTGTGTTTCTTTCCACCCCTTGAGGGAAGAGGAGATGGGATCTGCGCCTCCTCAAACAATTGCGCTGCCTTCTTCCGCTGAACTTGAAACTGGTCACGTGCGGAGCGCCGATGTGGCGATATAATTGCAAATATAATCGCTGTGCGCTTTGGACTGATAAACATTTATTTCAGCACCGCGAACGCTGAACAGTGGCACTCAAATCGGGGAGAATGCTTGTGAACAGTGGTTCCAGGTTAACTTGTAGAGATTTTCAAGTTAATATAAAATAATACGATGCATTTATACAATGGCATTGTCATATTCTTTACATTGTATTTGCTGCACCGGAATGGGGCTAGAAAATCGATCGATTAAGAGACTTGCAGGACTCACGACCACTGTGGCCATGTGTGTGGTCCGACCTCAGTGGCTTTATGTTTATTTCCATTGCAATTGCACTTGCCAGGTGCCGCCGCCGCCGCCGCGTAAAGTTATGGCCAAGTTACTTATGCGGCACATGGCTCTGGGGCTGTGTAATTCCAGTGGCGGGCCATTAAAATTGATCAACTGCTAAGATTTCCTGGCTGGCGGCTCCACTGCAAGACTCAAATTCCCAGCACTTTGCGTTGCCGCCTGATTTACGTTCGTTTCCTGTTCACGCAAATTGAATTTGCACATTTGCGATTTGAGCATATACACATCTGTATGTGGACACATGGTGGTATCGGGAATGTGGCACATGTGGCGTATGCAGGCTATAATGACTTCGATGGGCTATCGGTTAACATAACATATATATATATATATCCAGGGTCCCATGCCAGACAGTCATAAGATATATATTCTGAGACTGCCAGTCGTAAATCATTCACAAATCGCACTCACGTGAGTTCATTGAGCACTCACATGTCTGTCTCTTCTGCATTGGTTCTTATCGCGCCTCTGACCCACATACATATATATACAATTTTGCAGGGCAATCTACCTTTGAGGTACATACTATATATGGGGAATAATTATTGGTTTTGCCTCGTCTAATCGCTTTTCCGGCGCCAGCTCAAAAGTGCGCATTAGGAGAATCGAATTGCGTTTAAAATTTAGCTTCTTTGACAACGTTTCTTTTGCATAAATTAACTCTCTAAAGGCGGATTTTTTCTCTGCAGATATTTTGAAGTTCGAATTAGCTTAATTAGTTTTCCACTAATTAACATCCTAATGATTTGAGCATATAGAGAGTAAGACACGAGAATGGCAGCGCGTTGAGGAGCGTTGGAAACTACTTTGTGCTTTGCTTCACGCGTACCTGCACATGGGAAATGTAAACAAAAGTCGTTGTGAAAACGACTGGGAATATGTTATTGGATTACACATTATTAAATTAAATTATTAATTATTATTATTATTATTACATTATTAAATTAAATTTATTTTTTTGTATGTTAACTAATATTGCTGCAATATGAGAAGATGGAAGATGGATCGTGAAGTGTCGTATCATATCGAACAGCCTAAGTTAAAATCTAGAAATTAATTTTTAAATTATTTTACTGGCGAAATTCTTAAAGGTTACCCAAAAATGTTTTTTTTTTTTAAATGTCAAATGGATTGTTAAATTTACGACTCGTGGCCCCAAGTCCCCACCAGGTCAGCTTCGGCTTCCATCTACCATGTTTCTAGGTTACACCATGCAATTTCTAAACAACACCCCGAAGGAGCATCGTCGATCGAATGTAAACATGCTTGTGTATATTTTCTGATTGTGTGCTGACATGTTTAATTATATTTACACATTCGGCGCCACCGCATCGCGGTATATACGCCGTTAGAATTACGCATTCGATTTGCTAATTGCCCCACGAGTAGTACTAAATATAGACGAGCCCAAAACTGCGTATTCCATCGATTGCTGATTAAGCCACGAATGCATGCGATGATGGGGCTTTTTTTTCATTTTTTTTTTTATTTGTTGAGCTCTCTCCTCTCTGCCAAAGTTTTGGGCCGTAAACTACGCAATTGATGGAGTGTAAATGAACGTAAACGCAGCCATCATTACGCCAACAGCGACAACGGCCATTCGCTATTTGTATCTGTCAGATACTTTTGCGCCAGCTCTTGATTTATGAACTGCGAAATGCAGCAGCGTCAACAACAAGCACAAGCGACAATTACTGTTACTGCCATGTTTATTGTACTCAATTGACTAGGTAAATCGCTGAAATGTAATTTTGACTGCATAATTAATAATGCGAGATGGCAGTACCTCCCATAAAGCACGCTGGCGCTGCTTTTGCACAAAAGTAAGATCAAATAGAAATACAAGGTATTATTATTACCCAAATTAAATCCCTATTAATCATTTGGACTGATTTTAAGCCGATGTTGTCTTTTGAATTCCCAACTAATAAAGCATCAAAAGCTGATAATAAATTATTGATTAGAGAAAATTGTATACAATCGGGCAATACTATTGTTTTCCAAACTAAATGTTATAGAATCCCAAATGGTTCACGGCTGTCGCTCACATATTAACCTTAGAGCATGCAAAATCTGTGCTGACTAACTTTAAAAAAATCACTATCTTTTAAATCCAAAATGTTTATAATTTGCTTTAAAAATGTATACTTTTGAAATTAGATCTGGGACCATAAAGGTACAAAGTATATTTGGCATCGATTGAAGCCATCACAAAAAAATAAAAACACAGCCCTACAGAAGGGGGCCAATTGAAGTCAAAAAAATCTAATTTAAAGCGGTTTGTCTCGAGTCTAGACTCGATGGGATTCGCTCGAGCGCTGCCAATTAACATTGCGATCCGATCAAATGCGATTGGGCATATATGTTTATACGTATGTACAGCAACTTTAATTTGTGGCCGTGCAATTGAGAAACGGATACGCGGCTTTTTGGTTTAAAAATAGCCAACTCAATATTTATTTTTGGCCACTCTGGTGCTCGCACTCGTACTCTATGTACTTGCGCTTCCGTTCGTCGCCGTCCCTCTCCCTTTGATGTTTATTTTTAAACCCCACCAAATGCTTGGAATCATTTTCGAAGCTAAGTGGTTGTTTGTTGTGTTAATAATATAAACAACGGCAGCAGCAACGGCAATTCAACTCAAGAACTCAAAACGGTCAAAGAATGATGCGCGAGACGTTTGAATTTGAATGGAAATGGATTCGGATTCGGATACGGAATAGTGAGAGACAGAGTTGACAATTCTCGGCACAAGTTTTTGCCAATTGAGTTTATTATTAGATTTGCCTGATTATTTATAATTTGTTTGTCAATATTTGCGCTGAATCAATACAACTTTGCCTTTAATTATTCATGCCGCCGATTTCACGGTGAGCATTATTTAGATATGATTGCCTTTACTCAGTTAATTGTGGTATTTCATCATCCGTCCACAGGAGAGTTTAGCTTGAATGGGTTATTAAGTGGTTCGCGCTTATTGAATATTTGATTTAAAACACTAATTGACATATTTACTGAACAAAATTGAAAGATTTTTATTGACTAAGTAGATAATAATTTAAAAAAAAAAAATCTCTATAATAATGAAGTGAAATTATTTATTATTTAGTTGTGCATGGTGTACGCAACGAAGGTGGCATGCAGATATGAAGGTATTTCATTGAATGACATAAAATATCTATACAAATCGATATAAATACGAAATCTGGTTAAAATTGAGTTTCACAAAAGTTATTCCTGAATCTTCTTTTAATAGATTTTATTAATAATATATTTCCCCTAAACTCACTTTTTTCAATTCAATTTTTGATAAATCGAACTTTACGACATGAGTCATATTATTTGTAAAAACTGCATATTGCTTCTTTATTTATTTAAAATAAATTTATATACATATTACCTCACTGCTCCCATTCTCTCGATTGTAGTTTCTCGTTCTCATTGTTCTCTTCCTTAGCCTTATTCATTTACTTTATCCATTCATGATTTCTGCGTTTTCCACAGCTCACTCAATAAGTAAATAAATATAGCCGCATTGCATTCCCTTACCAAATCGTCCTTATCAACTTCTGACCTTGAGGCAGCTTATAACTGGCTTGATTGGGATTATCAGCTTTAACATTAAAAAAAAAAGAAATACGATCCCATACACGCTAAAGAAGTGTATACATAAATTTATTGCTTCAACAGGTGCAGCAAAAAACAAAACTGGCTACAGGAGAACGCAAAAAAATCTCCCATAGATTAGCAAAACAAAATAAATTATTTATTAAATAATCGAAACAGTGCGAACGGAAATAGAATGCTATAAAAAATATTGCTGCTGCATTAGTAGTATCAGCGAAAAAAGCGAGAATAGAAAACAACGTAAGAGCCGGCAAATATGAATGAAAGGTGAGGGAAGAAAGAGGGCCGTCGCTTCTGCAGTGGAGACTCTACACCTGTTGGAGCTGCTTTTTTTTCTCTTCGCCACGCGCGAATAAATTTGTTTATAATTCGTACCGGGCCGCCCCCCTTATCAACTCGTTGCCCTTATCTATCCGCTGACATTGAAAAGCTCCCCGAGCGTGTACCGACGAGCGCCGAAGTATGGAACAACTAGAATTGAAACTAAAATCCGCTCGAGGTGAAAGAACTTTTCGCTGGCGTGTGTCGTCGCGCTTGGCTCTAGTCAGCTCAAGTTTAGTTTCAGCCCCTCGGAAGACTACAAAAAAAAAAACCCAAAAAACTTCCTACTCGCCTTAACCGCCTGATGAGAGCGTGACTTGGGCACGCGTCTTGTCATAACACTTATTTTGAATCGCAGTCAGCGACTAAAACTAATGAATTTGAAATTAATACATTTCGTCGCTGGCTTTGATTAGGAATGCTGTGAAACTACCTTTAGCGGAGCTGTTACTTTGTCACCTGATTTAGCAATAGATTATTTGCCCTATTTTTTAGTAAAACTTTAAAGTAATCTCGATTTTTCCAAAATATAATTTAAAGTTAAGCCGATAGTTATTGCTCACTTTCAAAATGCGTTTATGGGATGTATTGTTAATCAGATGTTTATTAGTTTATTTATAGACTAATATTTATTAGTCATTTCTGGGTATTTCTCTTGATTTGCAAATATATTTGTTATGTCTTAAAAAATCGTATGTAAAGATTATTTCAAAATTATAATAAATATAATGAAAATCTTAGATTTTGTTTTAAGCACATGATAGGAATTTCCATCAAATTTACTAATTTAAAACACAATATACATTATTTTCCAAAAATTACCTATTCCGAAGATTTAAAAATGGTTGAATAATATTTGTATTATTTTATTCTTTATGTGTTGTATTTTTTCTACGCCGATTGCCTATTCATTCTCTTGGCAGTGGGCGCGTTTTGTAGGGGTTGCTCTCGCCGAACATTCCCAGATCGTTATCACTTCTGAGGAAAGGCGAAAAAATTAGATCGAATCTGACAAAAACATTTGCTCAACGCATTTGGGGCTTTCTCGCAATTCAGTGGGTGGCGCCGTCGGCGTCGACGTTTTCAAGGGAACAGGGGAGGAATCCGTCAGCCGGTGACTGGCACATGGAGCGATCACTTGACAGCACGTGAACGCCATTCGAGGGGCAAAAGCTGACGTAATTGCGGAATGGATTTGATTTTTTTTCCGGGGAATATATCGAACAGCTGAAATCGAAGCTCGCCGGCGCTTGTTATATTTGCATAAATCATTCCACTGCTTGTTTACTTGCTGTTTGCCCATGAATTCGCAATGCTCTTTATATTATTCCCGGCCCGGGCCTCTGTTTGTATACTGGGCGTTGTTTTATTGCATTTCGGTGTTTTCGCGCAAACATTCTAATGCAAAAACAACAACAACAAAAAAGAGAATCAAGAACGCTTATGTGATTTCGGTTGAAAATTTATACTTTGCTTTTGCAGTTTTTTAATTATTTTCGATGTTGCAGCTAAATGCTATTTGTGGGCGCTACCTAGAGCTAATTTAGGTAATGTAATCGTTGATCTTTTGGTGTGGCGGCTTTTGGTTTTATTTTATGAATTGATTTTTGAATTGCTTAGAAAATAAATGTTAAGTTAAATAAACCCAACAGACTTGTAATTTCGCCGCTGTTGCTTTGATAACCGGATTACAATTCCATCTGTGGGCTGTCGGAGGAAGTACACTGGTATTAGATTGAGGTGATCGCTCCCACTGCATACCTCTGTTTTATTTTTTTAGCTTGTTCTGTTTCTAATTCTACACGTGCAGACTAAAAAATATACTATACCCCTATTTACGCACAACACACGCATTTATGTTAATATTCATAAAGTACGCAATCGTGACGGAGCTACGTAGATATCACTCATACGCCGCGTGTGCGTGTGCTTGGTTCAAGGCATTCCGACGAGAATCACTCATACGCCAGGTAGGTCGCACGCACAGACTCCTCCTCGGCATTCCCCATCTCTGCTCCGGCTCAGCCTCCTAGCAATCCATCTGTGTGTGTTCCCATATCGTATTTCACTGGCTGATCAATAGAAAGCACCGCCGCCCGCCGGATAACCACTTGTAAATGCACCACCCAGCGGTGCTCCGCGTCACCTTCTGTTGTCCCTATGGCCTGTGGCACTGAAGTCTGGCCATCTGTTTTGATGTCGAGTGTAAACACAAGCGTATGGACAGACGGGTAGACAGACGGGGACAGACTGAGGGACGGAAACACTCTTGGGCAAACAAATAGATGCACGCGCCAAGAAATGCACGCCCACATAGGAAATACCACTTCGGCAAGCTAATACACAAAGCAAAATTCATTTGCTCTGCTAGTTTTATAGTATACAGTGTGAGAATTATTATTATTATTATTATTATTAATATTTTTTGTTTTATGTGTTACTACAATAAAAATAAGTGTTTTTTTATAAATAAATGTTGAATTTTTCTATTTAATCGATTTCGTAAAAGCTATCCAGTTGATGTGGTCTGATATGGGATTAAGTAAAAATTAAGATTATTTTCAGATCCCCTTAAATATTGACCCATATTTCTCACAGTGCCTTCGGCACCTACCCTTCATGCTCTGCCTTCTTTCCACGTGCTGCTCCACTTTTGTTCGACCGCACGCGCAATCTTTTCCTGCCATATGCAAGACATCATGCAAATGAATGGACTGGGCTAGAAGGCAGCCATGGGTAACCTGAGATGATCCGGCTGAGACTCGATGGAGGCATCGTCTTTGGATCTTTGGGATTCTCTCTACACTGTTCCCAGTGCTTAGGGTCTTGGGGCGGCAAGAAATCCCATTTCGCTCCATTTTTAGACTGCACGTAGATCGCTTACTATTTTGCTCACTTTCGCCTGCGTTGCTCTCGTCTCCTTCGGCCATCTGTTTTGTTGTTTACGCGAAATTCCAATGCTACGAAATACGAAATTCAAAATACAAAGTACAATGTATAATTAACAAAGTATACAATGTCTAGTGAGCGGAGGCCGTCGCCCCCTTTCGGCGCACTCGATACAAGATATCGTATTCTGCTTACCCATCATCGGGGCGGCATTTCTTCTTTTCCTTTTTTTTTTTGTGTTTTTACAGCGCGCGTGTGCAGGTTGTTTGATTTATTTTTGCTGACTTTCATACATTGTTCTGGTTTGAATTGTGTGCAAGTTGCACAGCTATCTTGAAGCCAAGACTTGTGAATTTTTGTATAGGGTGTTAAGCTGGAGAATACATTTATTTGTATTCTTTTTGTGTATTACGAGCTAGATTTTTTGATAAATAATTAGTTGAAAAGAATAATATATACTATGCTAACTAGGAATGGCAAGGACTAATCTCGCGGACTTATCCAACTACACTATCCAAAGTGTGAAGTCGAGTCAAGTCAAGTCCGTTGTTTATAATACGTACACATAATTTTTCTACTTTCCAACGAAAAAACTGAAAACTCCTATTTGATTTGAGTTTATTGCCACCGATCTCTTGACCACTTTATGGCGAGTGCTTAGTGGCTGGGGGCAACCCTCCCGAAACTTCCTCTACTCGTCATCAGATGTCACAACACCGACAACTTTTTCACTTTTTTTGTGCCTGGTTTTCAGCGCAAAAAAATGTATGACAATCATTTAAATGTTGTTGTAGCTGTTGTGGCGTGTAAACAAACGCGTTAATAGTTTGCCATTTGTTTTTTGTGCGTTGCTTCTCTGCCACTCTTCCACTTTTGTCATTTATTTATTGTTTAATTTTGTTTGTTTTCATTGTTTCCCTCGGTGTGCTTTCGTTTCTGTCCGGTCAGACACGTGCCATCATAAAATATACCATTGACCCCTTGCAAATATTGACAAACCAAATCATTCAAAAGTGTTTGGGAGATCCGCCTGGCAATGGCCGCCGCCTAACTTCTGTCCAAAACGAAAATCACTTGAAAATGGTTCCAGCTTTTTTTTTATACCCTTGCAGGGTTAGTCATGTATTAAAAAATTTTTTTGTAGCTGTCGATAAAAAACTGTAAATGTAATATGAATAGGAAAATATTAAAAGCGAAATAATTATAATTACGCTAAATTTTGATTAGCTATAAAACCTAAAGGCCTTAAGCTAGTTATACACATTAGATTCAATTAAAATGATCCAATTGTAAGCTGCAAGAGTTCACAAACTTCGGCGCGTTGAAGTTGGCTTCCTTTCTTGTTTTTGCTTAATATTTCGTTCAATTGCCGCCCCTCTCACCTTGACTTTTGGTCTTTCTTATCCTATATACATGACGTCAGTATTTTGGCTTGGGAATTAGTTTTGCCACCGATAATTTGGGCATTTTATCAGTGGAAGAACGGTGACTTACCAAAAAAAGGTTTACCAAAATAAACACACTCTGCTGCAGATAACCGCGTGGCAAAAAGATTGTTTATATTCGCATTCGTATGGTATGTGTGGCACTGTAGTTGCCAAAATTTTTGATTTGATCACAAGTCACACGAACATTGATCACGAGTTCACCTTATGATTACGCCGTAATTTCGTCAGAGTCGCTGGAAATCTCTCTTGGCGGACATCATCGGAAAGTGCTGCCATGCTTTAGGGGGGTACGGGGTTTATCTGAGATCGGAGGTTGAATGTCGAAATGAAGAACAAATATTTGAACAACAGAAATGTTCCCGTTTTATATATGTACCTTATATTTTCCCGGTATTTGATTTTACTGGTTTTTGGTTGAATTTGTGCGCGTTACGCATCTTATTCACATGTATATAAAAATATATGTATTAGAACAATCGAATTCGGTAGTCAAAAGCTGACAAAATGCATAGAATATTTTTATAAATACTTTTTTTTTGCATTACTTTATTTAATGATCCACTCATGAAATCCAAACCGAATACTCCTTTGGAGCAACTCCTAATGGTCACCTAATCTAAATCGGGTCTGCAGTCTAATCAAATCATCATTCGCCACAAGAGAAATCACGTAAAAATAATCAAAGAACTCGCTTCCTCTCTCGTTCATATCTCACTGTCATGTTATTACGTCAGTGCAGAATATTTCTTGGCCTTTTCTTTTCTTTTTCATTTAATTTATTCTTTGTTTTTTTTTTTTGAGGAAATTTAATAATCGTAAAAACAAAAGCGCAAGAAAACAGAAACAACGGCAAATGCGGCGACAATAACAACGGCAACAAATAATAATAATAAAAAGCAGAGTCAGAGAGGCACGCAAAAGAGCCAACGCGGCATGACAAATGTGCGATAGCGTTAAATAATTTTTATGATGCGTTTGCCATACAAAAAGAGGGTTGGGTTTGGTTGGTCGGGGGGGTGGTAAGGGGCTCTGAATAGGGGCCAGCCAGAGCACATATCACGAGCCGAAGAAGCAGCTCTCTATCTCGCTCGTGTGGCCTTCTCACTTAACTAATCAGCGGCACGTGTTCTTTTTGCAACAAAGTGACAATTTCCTCTGACGTCTGTTGTCTACATTCCACACTCGAGCCCGAAACTCGAACTCATACTCTTACTCCCGCAATATCATAGCTCTTTCACCTCAGACTCAATATCGTCTAGGGTTCTGTACGTGTGTTATAAGAAGCAATGATATGTGGAGAAGGTATATTGATGATAAACAGGCAATTATCAACATAAAATTGTTTTATATTTTCATAATTTTGTATACCTACATACATATACTTTTCAAATGGATTAAAATATGTATATATTTTTTGGTATTTTATTTATTTTAATTATTAGGTACTTTTACTTTATTCATTCCTTATTATTTTGTTAATACTTTGAAGTGATTCTTTATTTTAATGATAACTATCTCTACAATAATGCTTAGTTCTGTAGTAAACACCCTAGAGAACTATTACCTATTAGTTAAACACGACCTTCACTAGTTTGTATTTTTATATAATAGTCTTATTTCTTTTTTTTTTTTTGAACATTTTCTTTATTTGCTTGTTGTTTAATTTGTTTATCGCTTTCGAGAATTGCAACTGTTGCCGAAATACGTGCCTTCAGACCGAGCGAGCCGCACCTCCACAATCTTGTGTGTGTTTGTTTATTGATTTTTAATTCTGCGCATTTTTGCGTAAGCCAAAAATATATATTCTGTGTTTGCAAAATTTTGACAAATGTTGGCAGTTTTGCATTACGCGACCTAAAGGTCTTAAAGCCAGAAAGCATTTATTTTTGGGCCAGCCACCGACGTCCCTGTCTCTCTTCCGGCAACAAAGTCTAAACCCCTGGCCCGACATATTGCGTATACGTATCGGTGTGCAATTATTTATTAGGCCTTTGCCAAGGCCGACAGTCGAAAGTCGAATGCCGAAAGGGGAAAGCAACGGAAATGCCTGATATATTGCACTAGCAGCGATATATTAGATTGTAATAGAGAATAGAGATATATCCGTGCTACGGCGAAAAAGATTAATGCTTAGAGAATGGGACAATAATGACCGGAACTCCTTGGAAAATAGTCAGTTCTCTGATGGAGACCGGTCGGCTTCTAGCTTGACTAATTTTGTCAGTTTGGTTGCAAGTTAATGTTGATCTTTTTAAAGTCACCCTAATATTTGCATGTAAGCTATTTCAAAGTCCATAATCGCTTATATTTAATCAGATATCAAGTCGGTGCCTTGCCCTTACTAAAAGTATTATAATTTACGATCTAAAAAAAAAAAAGGTCGTAAATCAAATGATGTTATTTGTTCTCTTGGTATTCATTGCAAATAAATTAAATTGTCATTGAATTAAATATAATTTATTGTCGTTACTTGCTCTTGCCCTACAAAAAATTACCTCTGGCGGCTATTTATACATTTCATCGAATTACATTTTTTCATTTCGGGGATTAATTTAAATGTGATTTAAAAGTTAACAATCGCAATTTTCAACAATTTCACGAGTGACAACAACAACAATAACAGAAAAAAAAGCAATAAACAGCACCTGAAACCGGAGAAGCCCTCGAATAACAAAACAGACGTAAAAACGATTGAAATTATCGACACGCGTTGGTAATTGAAACTATAATGGTTAGTCATTCTTGTAAAAAAACCTTTGCGTGACACACACAGCTGTTTTTTGGGCCACATTTCAATCATTGGACTCAATTGTTCAGTCAATTTGGCCGGTTATGATGATGACGATGACGTTGGCGATTGCGATGGCGATGATGATGTTAATACCGATTATCGTCATCTGTCAGAGCGAGTTGCAAATTTCAACTGTGCTTTAAATGGCCGCACTAAGAGCTAACGGCCTGTCACAAAACGAAATCCATACAAAAAAAAAAAGGGAAATACACATAGAAAAGTAAACCAAAGTGTCCTCAACTGTAAAATACCCCGCAGCTTTAACCTCTTGGTTTACATTTAATCTCTAATTATGCTGAGCAGCTTTTATGGGTGCTCAGATCTAAAATGACCAGAATGTTTCTCCTTTAATAACTCCCTACTTTGTCATCCTATTGTGAGCGAATTTCCGGAAATTTCATCGTTAGGGGCTCTTAATTGTATATCAATTTATTTTCCAAACAAAATTTTGCAAACTAACGCATTTATTAAAATCGTTGAGTGCATTACTGTATCTACTTATTCCACCTTTGAATCTTGTCGCCAAATTAAATAAACCTACCTTTTATATCTTCTAAGTTGTATGTGTTTATTCTGGATAAAGGACAACATTATCTGTTACATGGACAAAATAACAAAAGAAACTAAACGGTACAAAGATAAAAAAAAAGTAAAATAAGTTTATAAACCTTATTTTCAATTGATTCCCACCGCTAGATGACCAATCATCATCGGTGAACAAACGGATGTATTTCGATTCCGCTCCGCCGTAATTGCCGACAATATGTATGCTTTTGGATTGGATTGGATTGCTTTGGGTGGACAGATGGACGGACGGAGGTGGGGCTGTTGCAAATGCTGAATATGTGTGTGCATTCTGACATGACACACACGATGGCCACAATTGAATAAAATCACACACAAACGCAAATAATCTCATTCCAATTCGCATGGCAATGACATACAAACAGCCAATATTCATTGCTCCTCGTCGTGACTCGTAGCATATCAATCGAATGGCAAATCGAAGAACTGAAATTGTATCACTTGGAGAGAAGGATTAGTGATGCAGCGGAGGTTAAAAAGTTTTTCCTCAAGTTTATTCTCAAGTTGGGGTAGAAGTTACTGTGTGAGGTTTTGTTTTTGTTTTTTTTTTTTTTGTGTTAAAGAAAAAGGCTGATATGATATGCATATTGTACTCAATACTATATCCAACCAAATAAGGAAGCTTAATTTGGCAAGCCTAATTTTGAATGTCCTAAAGGTTTGCAATTGGATGAGGTGACCGAATTCGATCATAACTCATTTATTAATTTTAATTTAAGTTCGGATGTTTGTTAGTTTACCAAACAGGTATATGTAAATTAAATATTTGAAATATTTATATATTATATTTATATTATTATATTTATTTTTTGTCTAATTTTTTATTAAAACTAGGCGCCTTTCGCTTCGCTCTCAGCACGGCAGAAAACTATTTTATATAATAGAGAGATAAAAAAGTCATTTAATATGTATTTATTGTTACAACTTTTCTTGATCTATTCAACGTTTTAAAAGCTCTTCGAATTCTAACTGAAATTCAATATTCGAGCTGCCCACAACATGCCCACAATAATAGTATGTTGTGTGTATGACTCAATGACAGTCATCAGTGAGATCGTAGTTAGCCATTTACAGAGCTGCCACACTCTCGAGATCCGACCGAGCCAGACGAATCCAACTCGATCCGATCCCATCCACTACTCTCGATGTACTCACACTCTCTGCACTTTGCCCTTAGATGGTGATGCCTTTCAGTGCTCTGAGCTACGCCAACGTTTACTACGTTTAACCAAAAAAAAAAAGCTTTCATTCATAAAATCGCAAAAGGAAGCAGCGAACGAACAGTGACCGCGACGACGAAACATGCCCAAATTTGTGGCATCCGCTTGCCGCGATTCGTGAGCGGGCGATTAGGCGACGCCGACTTTGGCTGCGACTGCGACAGCGACAGCGACCTCATTCCCCTTCGTCAAATGCTAATTAATATTTTTGGTTTTGTTTGCTCGCCAGCGCTGTTGGATTTGTGAATGAATGCCTTTCCTCTGTCCCCACTCGTATCTCCGCTCTCCCATTCATCATTGTCATCAGCATGGTCATCATCGGCATTATTATCATCATGAACATCATCGGATCAGCGCCCATTCACAAATTGCAAACAAGTAGACACATAGCATACGGTACACAGGGAGAAATCGGTATTTAAATGGAAAATTGAGTCTTTAGAGCCGCTTTTTATGTAAATGAAGGTAAGACCATTTTTGTATTCATCCGAAATTATATTATCCTAATGGCATCTGGCACTCTATTAACTGAAACATAGATTAACATATGTGACAGAAAAAAAGATTTCGATTAAATTTTAGAATGTTATAAATAATAACCTGAAATACCAAATCAAGGCTTTAAGAAGCCAAACAATTTATAAAGCGACTTACAAAGTAGATTTCCCCTCTGTGCATGAACTTTATATATACCATCTAGTGGTAGTCCGGAACTGGGCGCTTTGTGGCGGTTTCTATCTGATGTATAATTAGTCGAGTTGATCAGTAATCTGAAACTGAGAAAAGAGGTGGGGACTCTCATGTAGAGATGTATGGAGACACTTTTTAGATTCGCTGGTTGTCACATGATCGGGGCAAAAGACGAGATGATTATGACAGAGATATTGTAACAGATAATCTGTTAAAAATAGGAAAAATGTAGGTGAGATTCTTCAACTCAGGTAATGCAGAAATAGGACAAAGCACAGTCAGAATTTCCTTTTGAAATTAATTCCCTGAATGGATTTTGTGCCTTCTCTATCGACTGAACTTTGGACCCATTAATTGCTAGACAAATGGCGGAGGGACGACAGATCATTAAGAGTTAATTTCTTGCCCACCAGCAGCAGCACCACCATCGCATATCATATCGGATTGTATGGCATCGTCAGGGCTGGCGAAGATTAATGATGGTGTAAATGGATTTTGAGCAATTTTTCTCGAATGGTGGTGGTCATCGGTGGTCACTTACCGACACGTGGAGGCGATGATAGAAATCTGAGGAATGTAGGTTGACTTCAACAGGTTGAAGAAATTAAAAAAAAATTAAGGAAAGCCACAGCTACACGCTTAGGTTTCGTGTATAAAATAAAAACTGAACAAATTGCTTTTTTCGGGGGACTTGTCCACAGAGAAAGTATTACGGACGGTCATTTAGTAATTTTTATTTAAATTTGTACACATTATCACTTCAAAGAGAAATAAGTGGTTTAAAAAATTAAAAGTAATTAATATAAGTTGAAAGAAGACTTAAGTGCACATAAATAATTAAAGAATGCGCCTTCTTGTCACGTCATACAGCTTATTCCTTAGTCAAGCATCTAAGAGATGCGAATTATTTATATTTTCTGTGTTGATTGTTGGCAAACAAGTTAAGGCCTTGCTAAAAACTTGTTGCTACTGCCAGAGTTGCCGGTAACTATTGCCCCAAACCGGCGCGAGGCAGAATGCAGCGGAAAAGCCGGCTAACAGGCGTTGGGCGGAGCTGTAGGGGCGGAGGTGCACTCCGGCGACACCCACCAACAACACAACACACATCTCCGAGTCTCGAACGGACGGAGAGTCCACAACTTGTTTGCATTGCAACTGCAAAAAACAAAACAAAAAAAAAAAAGAAAAAAGAGAAAAATCCCCTACCATATCAGTGCTTGCTCTCTCGGATTTCGAGTGCTTTATTTTTTTCCTTCTTCTCTGGGCTGCATTTCTGTCGGCGTTGGACCGGTCCGCATCCGCATGTGACATTTTGTATGCCACTCACATTCCACGGCGGCTGACTCACGACGCATCCGCGCTGCGTCGGTGGCAGCCACTGTGCCACAGAGCCGACTCTGTGACTCGCCGCCAACCTCCGGCCCTCCTTCTTCTCCTCATCCTCCTCCTCTGACACTGCACAACTCTATAGTCAACGACTATAGTAGACCCGATTCGTCCATATGCATATCCGCCACTCACGTGGACTGTGTTCGCGCCTACTAAAGCGGCAGGCAACAGTGGAAGATATATTTGAAATTCAATAATGTTGGGGTTGGTCTGGTAATGGTTTAATCGGTTCTTTACCAGATTCGTACATTTTAGGAAGGTATATATATTGAGATAAAAAGTGGTTAATATCAAATTGAAAATATAGTTTAATTTATCAAAATATGACGTATCAAAAAATATAGCATTTTACATTTCATACACGAAAATTAGTCCGATATATAGCATTACAATGTCGAATTGTATATCCGCGTTTGGCTTAAATATCGCCCTCCAAAGTCGTAAAACAATGCTAATTTTAATAGCAATTTGTGTATAAACTAAAAATACTTAAAATATAACTATAATAAAGTACGAAAATTTGATAAAAAAAATTAAAATAACAAAATAATTGTCATATTTTAAGATCCCCGATTATTAAGTATACATTTCGAACCACTGTGCCGCGAATGTTTGCCGTTTCTTTGGCTGGGTTTTATTTGTTCCGTTTGGATTTTATATATATAAATATTTGTGTTGTGTAGCCTTACTCGATGTTGCTCTGTTGCTGTTGGTTTTTCTGCTCTCAACCGGATGTTGTGGGAATTTTTGCATTCTGTTGCCGCTGCCGCTGCTGTTGCTGTTGCTGCTGCTGCTGCTGCTGCTGCTGCTGCTGTTGCTGTTGCTATTACTGCCTGTTATTAACTGTCATATGCGTTGGGTAAATGCTTATTTTGTAATAATAAAATGTCATATATGGTAGCTCCACCCCTGGCACTCCATCCGGTCCGATCCGATCCGAACCGTCCACGGTGGTTAAAGTGGGTGGAGCAGACACACGAGTGACTTAGTTACCAGTTGTAGTTGCAGTTGCTGGTACTGGCACTTCCTCTGCTACTCGTGGCGCGAAATTTAATGACAGGCGGTACGCCTGCTTTTTCGCACATGCCATATGCTGTTTTTTTTTGTATGCTTTTTATAAGAACCCACAGACCTGCTATGCGTGCCGAAAGTCAATTTGCAGAAAAGTTATACAGGCTCAGCTCTCTCCTTTTGTTTTTACCCTAACACATCGTATACTTAATATTTGTAAATTTACTTCGCCTTCTCGTTGCCTTGTTTGGCGGTTCTATTTAGGCCGCAAACTTGTGGGCCATTTGGTAGCAGCATTTCCTTGGTCATTTCCTTTACTTTTGAGGTTTTTTCTTTGGGTTGGGGGTTGAATTATGTCAAAAGGGTTTAAAAAAGTCCCGAAATAGTAAGAATTGTTAACTTGTTGTGTGTTTGTGCTCTCTGAAAGCAAGGTAAGCTTTCTGGCTGAGTAGCTGTGGTACAAAAAAAAAAACGAGACTGTTGTTTTTAACAGAATAAAAAAGAAAATTAATGATTGTATCCTTAAAACATGCCGCATCTTTTTTATTTAATTTTGACCCATTTCCCCCATTTGCTTCCTTATCGCTCAACCTCACATATCACTAGAAACCGCCGCAACGCCAGCCACACCCCTTTAGTATCAACAAGCAAGAACCGAACGAAATCAAAACAAAATTCCCATAAATCTAGGCGCCAAAAAAGCAGGAACAAAAAGCAAATGCGAAATATCTTTTGTGCCGTGCAATTAGTGATATCATTGAACCATAATTTCCCCCTTTTGAGTCGGTTGGATTTTGCTTAAACGTTGTGAACTTACAAACATCCAGGCAAAGTTCAAGTTGCGGCCAGAAACATTATAAACATAAACAAGAAATATATAGAAGTAGGGGCATTTATAATTCATGGAACTAATAATTTTCCTTCGCTCGCTCTCTTTCTCTGATATGGCAATGATAAGCGAAACCCGAGACGGGAGCCCCATAGTAGTCCCGGCTCGACTCTGACATTTGCAAATTCCCCAAACGCAAATTATTTGGTCACGCGAATAATTTATTATGCGACCTGTCCCGCTTATCCCTGCACCCCACACACATCCCTCTCCTCCTGTCCAGACATCTCGTGACGGCGGCGGCGACGGCGAACTGACGGATGCGGTAAAAAGCCCCGTTCCAGTTTCCCAGACCCCACCCCCGTTCCACGGCTGACGGTTGTTTTTCATTCATTTGCGAGTCAGACGGGCGTACTATGAGATACAAGTACGTTACGCTACGTACTATGAGATAAAACCAGCCAGAGCCAGAGCAAGTGTGTGTGTGCATTCATTATCGAACCTTCCTCCCTGCCGCGCTGCCACCACCCACGTTTCTTAATGAATGAATTGAAGATAATTAATTCGTCGTCGACTGCAGTTTTCCAAATGGAGTCGCCGGCGCTCAGCGGGATGAGCTGTGCTGTGCTGTGCTGTACCCTGGGAACTGAAAGTGAACGGAACCGTGAATGGAATCGCATTGGTCGGGGATGGGGAAGGAAGGGAGGGGGAGGAAGTTCAGCTTGGGTAAAACTTTTGGTGGCTATCACACCTACCTCTGATTAAGTGTGGATTGCATAAGGAGCTTTCCCTTCAGAATAGTTGTTTTTGTTTTGTTTTACGCAATTATCATTTAAACTGTAAAACTCCTGTTAATATTTATCGGACAGTTAAAGAAAAAGCTAAAACTGTATTTGTATTTAGATAATATACATTGAATAACGCACATTTTGTGATGACCTCATTATATTATTTTAAAGGACATGTTTTCCTCCAGTTAATATTTATTGGATAGAAAGGAGTTGAATATGAAACAAGAAAAAACAGTTCCTGTTCGCACTCGGTAAAAGTAACGCCAACCTTGGTTTACTAATTATAAACTTAAAAGATATTAAGAAATGGCTAGCCTTGTAGTATCCTCCTTCTCCAAAAACGCTCGTGAAATCAAATGAAGGTTAGTACTTTTTGCATATGAACCCCTAAAAATGTGTGTGCTTCTGAACGTAAGGTCCCATTCGAAAATTGGAGTAAGAAGTTTGGAATAGAACATCTTTGTCAGAAAGTATCGTGATCATTGGCGTGACCGTCAGCTGCATCGGGAGGAGGGTAGTTATGGGGTGATTTTTACGGGGTGGTTACGCAATAGGGGAGGATATGGAGGATGAGGGTGGGTAGGCCTGAATCGACTCGGCTCGAGGTAGGCGCCCGCTCAGCTGGTAAGCCGGCCTATGCGAGGCGGGGTTTATGTTATCATGCAATCGCCTTTCGCTTTTCATGCTAAGCTAATTTTTGTGTATTCGGCTGCTCGGTTGCTTTGCTTTTATTCACAGAAAATTCCGCACTTTTATGACCCGCTCGTGTGGTCAATTAAAATTTGACTCAACAATCTGCATAGTTTCGCTTTGCCTTCCCCCTTCTGCCTGGTGCCTCGTGCCGTTGGCCGCTTGCCGCTTGCCTGGGCTATCTGTCCCCGATCCCGTTCGCGTCTGGGCGTAGTTTCTCTAGTGGATCGCATGATTCACTCGCCGCCGCACACACGCCTCCTTGGCCCGAGCCAATTAATCTCTATGGCTATTAAAATGTTATTACTCAATGTCTGTTTGTGTTTGGGGGTGGATTGACGGCAGACCCCCGCCCTCCTCCTGTCCTTATTTTTATTTTCGCTGAATTTGAACATTTCTTATAATTTCTTGGATCCTCCCAAGGGGTTTGCTGGGTATGATTGCTGATATGTAAGTTATGGTCAGACAAGAGGTAAATAGTTTCACATTTCTGTTATTGTTGAGAAAACCCAATGATAGCAGTATGATTTGTCTACATCCTACAATATTTGTTATAGAAATCTCTTAAGTTGATTGCTTATTTTTAATCGGTATTTTCCAAAAACGAAACTTAATCGGCATTCACACAGATGTCTCTGGCGTATTTATATATTTTTATCGGGAACGGAACCTCGGCGCGTCGCCTTACATTATTTGTTTGTTTTTAGGCCCGGCAATCTGCGACTTTTACTGTATAAATTATGAGAGTTGGCCTGGATGGGCGACGACGTCATTTTCCAATTCACGTGCCGGGCGGGTGACGGCTGACGGCTGACGGCTGTGTGAAATCATTCTCCCGGACTACTCTACCCCGGGAGCAATATTATAATAATGACGCCATGGAATTACCGCCTCCATTTCGTTCGCATCATTGTGGCGGATATAGCAGGCACAGCTGCCTGATAAATTGCGAAAGAAAAATACATGCAACGGCCTCAGTCGAATGCAATTTATGCGGCAAATTAAACGGATGACGAATCGAATTGATGGATAAGTCGAAATGCATCGGAAATGGGATATTGTAATTGGAATATATTTATATTGAACGGACAGAAAGGGGTAACATTTTTAATTCGAACATTAATCCAAGGCAGTTCGTATCGAGAAACAAGGTTCGAGGAAATATATATTGCACAAAATTACTAGAATTTCTAGAAATTATTAATCAGGCAAAAATCGTACTTTCTAGAACTGGAGCTTCAAGAAATTCTGTGTCTTATTATCGGGCTTGTTTACTTTAAGATGAAATCAAAAAAGGAAAAATTCATTTTTGTAAAGAAAATAAGGATGTCCATAATGAATTCATGCCGTGATTCACGGCGCCTGTATTCATTCATCATCACCATTGCTGCAGACCACATAAAGTACCATATAATGATCCGGAACTAATTAGTTTTGGGGCGGTGTGAATCATTCAATGATCCAGCACCGTCATCCTCCTCGAACAGCATCCAGTCCGGCTGAATCGTATCAGTCTATATATCCGTGTCTGTATCTGCTGTTGCATCCCGCTTGGCTTTGGCAATTGGAGTCTGGCCGCGATGTCTCCATTTGTTTGTCGCACATTCACAAATTGTTCTTTTCCATTCTTTGTCATTAAATGGTCGTCGCACACATTGAGATCTCTCTTCTTCTCTCTCTAGCTCTCGGTGAATGAGAATGAACTGAAATTTATGGGTGTCTCTGTATCTGTGTCCCTGCCCCGGTTTCCCGCTTTCCCAACGAGTGTTTGCTTTTTATCTGGGCAAATATTTACGCTGAACTTTCGTGTCAATTGATGTCACATTCCGCCTCCATTTCGCCTTTCGCCGCCCCATACTGTACGGATGTGTGTGAAATTGTAAAGAAAAGTGTGGAATTTTACTGTTAACTGACCCGACACTAAATCAGCTGATAATTCGCCGCCCATCGGAGACATCTGTGGGTGTCTCTGCGCCAGTGGGCGCCATGAGGCGATTTTATTTTATTTATTTTTTCTCTGACCCAGCCTTGCTTGATTCAAGTATCCGGAGGAGCGCACAGATTTCTGTGTAGGTAGGGTCAGTGATTGGCCTCGGCTGGGCTTTGAACTCCTCGCCAGCTCCGAGAGGTCTTATGCCAAGGAGGAGGCAGAGGATTAGGAGAAAAGCCAGCAGGCCAGATTTGACCATTTGAGCGTTGAAAGCTTTTTACCATATTTCTGTGAGAGTATACATACTTGATGCAGCATATGGATAGTCAAGAGCGTTATTAGGCCAAATGGGATTATCTGGACTGCGTTTGAATGCGGGAGAGGTGGAACGGAATGGATTGGATTAAATTGGAGTGGGGAATTAGTAATGTCTTTATAGGGAAACGAGAGCCATTAGGGCTATTACACAAATATTTTAACGTTTTCAGATTGCGGGAATGGTGCATTATTTCACGGAAGCTTCTTAAATTCTGATGCCTTTTTAGTTCAGTGCATATTTTGTGCTCTTTAAAGCATATTTTGTAAGCTCTAGGTTGGATTTAGTCTTTCTAACAGCACATTTTGTATGTCTAAATCCTCATCGTAGTCATAGCTGCTCAAATTGTCAAGAAAAGTCCTCGAAGAGTCTTAGAATTTTAACAAAATGCAAACATTGGCAGCAACTCAAATAATCTTCACTTAACCCATTCTCAATGCAAAGAGACTAAGCATGTGTTTATGGCCCAACTCTCTTTGGCAACATAATAAGGAGGTGGGCAAAGTACTCAAGTTGAGTCCATAAACATTTAAAGCAACTTGAAAACCAAAAGCCGCTTTTATCCCAAAAACCGAACTTTAACTTGATAGCATTTACAGCAGACAGAACCACAAAATTCACTCTCTGGAACGGCGGGCCGACTGACCAGCAGAAGACTATCGGGGCAAAGTGTTGACAGGCCATGACACCAGAACAGCCGCAACGAAATCCATCATGATAAAGGTCTATTTAAACAATTATTAGTTAAATTAACTGTTAATTTCAATAGGCCGACTGAGTGAGCGAGGCAAGGCGAGTGACTGCGTGTGATATATGAGGGTCCTAGACGGTGGCAAAGAAGTTGGAGTCGGGGCAAAAACGCATTATTAATGCGATTATTGTCCAATGCCAAAATGAGATTCGATTTGATGGCAGCAGGGCTAGCGGCGTCGCCCCCCGAAATGTGTGCGTGTGTGGACGGATATCCCGCATAAAGTTGGCGGCGGCGCCCCGTCACCCAACCATCATCATTATCAGCAACCAACCGCCCAGAATCAATGTATATTTGTATATATAGCATTTTCGTTGTTTTTCTGTGTGTGTTTTCTGTGGTGTGCTCTTGCTTTTGGTGTTTCTGTGGCAAATTGCAGCGGAATACTAATTTACAGATACAAATTGATGCCGTCGCTTTGTCTAACGATAAACGCAGCGGGCATTCCATCTGCCTGCCAGCCTGACTGCCTGTCTGCCTCACCCCCTCCCCCCGGAAAGCCAGTGAAATTTTCGGGTGTCTGTTCGTAGTTGTTGTTGAAAATTCGAAAATTACGTGACTGCATTTGGGAAAAGAAAGGCGGCACAAGAATTTGTTGGAATGTAGAAATTTCGGGGCTGTCGCTGAGCTGAATGCTAAATGACATGCAGTGCCAGACCCAGTGCGACCTCCGCTCTAATTCAGTCGGCCAAGAGGAGGCCCAATATGTCTTGTGCCTTGACCGATGGATTTTCTCTGCTTTGTGAATACCCTGCGTCCCTGTTTCAGTCCTGCGTTCCTGCAAGTCCTGCGTGTGTCTGGCAGCGACGGCGGCCACCTCAAGGGCATAGACGTTTCGCCATCAGAGAGCTAAAGACGAAACACATTTCGGCCATAATGTTGTTAATTTTTTAAGTTGATAAGGTCAAAGGATGATTCAACCCAGGACCTAAAGAACAACTTTAAGAGCCGACTTCACCAGTTTCGTTTTCTCGCCTTAAAGTTTTTGTACAAATTGCGAGACTCTTGTTTATATGCAAATCCTTGACCCTCATTTATTTAGTCTTAAACTAAATCTTACATATTTGATGCAACATTTTTTTTTTACTTTTACCCGTACACTCTTATTTTGTTTATTTTTGTACCCCTTTAGGGTATTATTCTTTTAGTCAGAAGTTTGAAACGCAGGAGGTTACGAGGAGGTTAGAAGTCATAATCAACATTTTAAATGTAAAATATAGATATTGCGGATCAGCATCAATAGTCCAGTCGATTGAGACAAATCCTTTTGCCCGTCCGTTTCTATTCAAACTAGATCTCAGTTTTGCAGCTTTCTGTATGAAAGTTGTCTAATATGTAGCTTTTTGAACGGTCCGTCCGTTTCTATTCAAACTAGATCTCAGTTTTGCAGCTTTCTGTATGAAAGTTGTCTAATATGTAGCTTTTTGAACGGTCAAGATCGGCAACATCATATAGCTGCCATGGGATCGACCGGTAACTCAGGGGAATCTGTGAACTTGTAAAACTGTAAATTTAAAATGTGATGAAATTTCGTGGTATTTCTTTGTTTTTCCAAAAGTTAACACAGCTATTGAGGTTGACATAGTTATTTTATTTGACTTTTAAATAAAGTTTTACATTTGAAATCCCCGTATATACCCCCTAATAGTTACATTTTATTTGATCGAATTGCAATCTGCTACGGTATTCAAAATTCGGCGCGCGGAAGTTAGCTTTCTTTCCTGTGTTATTTATATTTTATTTTCCCCCATTTACCCCCGGTAACGCTTCTGCCGTAATGACCTCGATTTGTACACAAAGTCCAATTTCTGTTGACACTTCGCTCACGTTGGTCAGGAGGTGGAAGGATTGGGGTCCACGTGCGTGCATTCGGCAATCGTCCGCGGTATTCCGTGTCTCGTTTTTTCCTTGTTTATGCTCTATTTGCATAGCTCTGGGCGGGACTGAAAAAAAAACAGGAAACAAATGAAGGAGGAACGGTGAGCTATACCCCAATATCATTGCCCACCTCCAATCCGACCCGGAGCTTCCTCGGACCCTTCTAATGGAGTTGTAATGAGTGTGAAAATTAATGTCGTCACATTACTCACGCACCCAAATACAGGAATTCCTTTTCAAAAGGGGGAATGGTTTGCCTTAGCATGGGCGTGGGCGTGAATAGGGTTGGCTCTGGTGTAGGGGTTTCGGGTCCGGGTTTGAGTTGATGATGGTTCAGTGCTAATATTTGCGCTTAACTGGAACTAAAGTACGCGCCATAATCAATTGCGACTGCAAACGGGTTTGCGGGTCGGCGTTGGGGCTTGTTTATGGGGGTAAGTCTGTGAGTCATGGCATTGATACAGCCATGATAAGATATAGCCATGATACGGCGCATAATGAAACTATTCAGTTAAGCTGATAGCAGATAAATCCACAGAGGGCGGGAATGAAGATGAATAAAGGGGCTGGGTTAAATGTGTATTCAAGTGTTTGTCGAGATATGTAAAAAGCGCATTTCACGTAAATTTTCATAAGTCGAGAATAGGAAATAAAACGAAGAATATGTGTGAGTGGATACGTTCAAATTTGCGAAGCCAGCTACACAGTCAGCCAGACATCCTACTCCTCATATTTTCTTTGGCTCTAATCAGTGAAACAGAAAGACATAGGATATGGCGGATATAATAACGGAACTGACAGACAGATAAACTAACGGACAAACGGAAGTGATCCCAGCTGCAGTTAGTAATTGGCTTAAAATGTCAGTTAAACACTTTGAGGATAAGTATATGTATTCCTGTTTTACACACAAAGGATCCCAAGGATTTTATCTTCTATACTTTTCCAACAAACATAAATAAATATTTCTTGACTTGGTTCTAGCACTTGTATATTTTATTCTCTCAATAGTGTGTCGTCGCTCTGCTCATCCTTTTTCACTTCAGATTTTTGGCCTGGATGCAATTCTTCATACCTCGGCCCGGCATCCATCACATTTTGCTCACATGTAGGTCTAACGGCTTTTGATTTATTTACACATTTGCTGAACCTTGAAAAACAAACAGTCGGCTGACAGACAGTGTGTGTTAAATATTTATACACTGCTGGCGTCGTACTCTTGGTACTTTTTTGGGGATTGTAAATCACCGGAGAACGAGTAAGCAAAGTAGCAGATACAGATGCAAGATACAAAGATACGGTTATGGAAGGCATCTCCCTGTCACTTTGTACCTTTTGCTGCAGCGCCGGCACGTAAATTGTATCTGGCAGATGCGCGACATTCTGAGATTAGCAATCAGCCAGAAGAAGCTGCTGCTCGGGTAATTATTATTGTTTCTTATTCATATTTGCCTTGGATGGGGTGGGTAAATATATTCTTATGATTTCATTCCATTTTCGGTCGCCGCTGATTCATACAGATTTTTCTGCGAATCGAACTTTCAATTCCTAGGTGGTGGTATACTCCGTTGATTGTTTTGTTTGTCTTTTTTTGGCTTTTCAGTTTCTGTTTCTGAAATTGTTATTGTTTTTCTGCCATTGCTGCCATCGCCTGCCTCTTGGTAATTTTTCATGATTATTTGTCAGTCATTATTGCTGATTTCGCTATTGTTGACTGTTCGTTTTGTGTGATTTTATTTTTAAGATAATGGAACCGAATGCCATTTTTATAAATAAACTGCATGACGATAAAAATAGACTGGCGAATTGCACACAAAAACAAGGCAAAAACACAACACAACACACACTCGCAGAACTGTGCCATTGTCGATTGTTTTTTTTCTTTATTTTTGTGTTGTTCCCCCTGTTTTTTTCGTAATAAATAGTTTTGTGCTGAGTTCGGCCCACACGCGACTCACTACTAAGGTACGGAGTCAACGGAAAGTCAACGAAAACGGCAAAAATCTATCAACATTTATCAAATTCGCTTTGGGCTAATTTTCGCATTTAGATTTTCTACTACGCAAATAGTTCTCGCCGCAAATATCGAAGCGGAACTGGTTGGTCCCTATTTGAACTCTGTTGAGTGCCGAAGATCGATGACTTGGCCAAGCGTCCGAGTTGAGGGTCATCGCAGTGAGATCTCTAGATCTTTCGTTTGGTAAACAATCTATAAAAAGAGAACAAGTGACGCAAATTTAGAGGAAAGCAATAAAACTTAGTTTTAGAAGCGTCTGAAAGTTACATGTTTCAGATATATACTTGAATATTTGGGATAATTGAACTATGGTGAAAGTTTTTAATGTTTGGCAATATCATATTTGGCTATAAAATAAAGCTTTAAGAAAGGGATATTCCTTAAAAAGGCAACGATGAATTCCATATCTAGTTAAAGAGTCCTTAATTGCGCGCTCCTTTGACTATTTATCTAATAGATAATGTATACATTACTGCGCCCGCCATTAATGGAATATCGATACAATTCATCACCACCAAACAAACAGAACATCGGGCCTTCGCATTTATAGAAATTCTTTGCCTTTTTTTTCACATGCTTGTGGCCCAATTATTGTATAGTATCGTTTCAAAACAAACAAATAAAAGAAAAAAAAAAAGATAACTAAAAATATACGGTCGAATAAAATAACTTTGAATTATTTTGAGCAGAAAAGTAAACAAAAAATGTAGTCCGAAAAATGGATACCAAAGCTCCCGACCCAAAAGACCAGAGATAGAAAAGGGGACTTCCCCGAGGCGACCTCAAAGGCCGCCTGACTGTGCTGATATTTCTCCTCCTCGTTCCTTGGGCATATATTTGTTACGCATATCTTTCCGGCACTTAGTTTCGCATACCCCCGCACGGCGGCAAACGCACAAACCGTGGCGAACACACACACACAGAACAAATCCAAAACGGAAGTGCCTCTAATTTCAATATGGTCGCCCTGACCCCTGAATCCATCCCCCGGCTTCCGCCAGCCGCCTGCCTGAACGATGTGCGTATTTATACTACTCCAGCGAAACATTTTCTGACACAATTTCCGAGATTTATTGCCCGCACCGCCGCAGTCCGCAGAGAGCCACCCATAATACAGAGGCCACAGTCAGAGCTGGAGCCTCACACCGCCAGGAGCTTTTTTCGGTGGTTGAACCCACGCAGCGGGAAGGCGGGAAAAGTGGGACCGATTAAAGCACACAACAACTGGGGCGAGGAGGTAAAGCTCCTGCAAATAAATCAAATAAAATCGATGATTTTCCTATTACCGTTGTGTTGTGTCATGTTCCTTCCTGATTGCGGAACTGGCGCTCGCGCCGAGGAGGTGAGTGGAACGGAAGGGAATCGGTCGGAAGCCGGATGAAAATTGCCCGCAACTCCCTGTTCTCCAACTGTGGAGGTGGAGGAATGCAGTTCGGTTCTGCATACTTCACAGCGGCCACAGCTTAATCAAAAATCGTTTTTATACCTCACTAAGTTCCTATGAAAGTTAATTTTAGAAGAAATGCAAAACAAAAGCGTCTATTTAAATGCTCTTGAAGGATTTACAAAATGAAAAAGTTTGTTTTTTTTTTTAAATTTATAGTTAGAATAGGCTATAAAGATTAATGAAAAATAATATATATAAATTAGTATGGTTGCATATCAGAGGTTTCTGCGCAACACATTAAATATATGTTAATATACTAATGTATATTGGTATAAACTCTAGGGAGTTGTACGGGTTCATGCAAGTCGTAAGGCCTTCTTCATGGTAGGGTATACTTATAGAAATAGTTTTTGCACAAAAGCTACGCTTATTTGCCTTTGGCTTGGCCATGAAGGAGCTTACCTAACCCCCACATAAAAATAAAGTAAAGAAAAGAAAAAATGCCAGTACCACCACCACCCCCTTTCGATATTGGTTCGCCTGTCACAAAATGACAAATGAATTTTGAAATAAGCGTTTTGGATCCGTTTGATTGTTTGTGTTTGTTTTTTCAGCCACACAGCACTTGGTCGGTCGGTCGTGTGTCTTGCTTCCACCGATTTGAGCTGCAGTCGGAATTGATATAGCCGAGAGCGAGAGGAAGCAAACGAGCGTGTGTGTGTGGGGTGCCAATGATTGGCATTGAGCAGAAAGTTAAATTGATTTCAATGCGGAGAGAAAAGCAATTGAAAAGCGCAGCGTTTTGTGAATGCGGCTGCCATTTGCATATCGAATGGCAATTTACCGTTGCAGTTGACAGCAGGCAGTGCAGACGGCGGATAAATCTGAAATATATATCTATATATATATATGAATATATTGAAGCCATCAGTTTGATGGTCTTTAATGTGGGCTTAATGGAGCAGTTATTCTTTTTAATTTCCACTGTTTGACTGCTGCAGAGTTAAATTACGATTGATTTATTGTGAAAATATTGGCTCTTAAGATAATTCAGATTGATTAAGTTTATTTTTGGGATAATCTATGATGCTGGTATTCATCCACTTTTATTATATGCAAGATAATCTATGATGCTGGTATTCATCCACTTTTATATGCAATCTGTAACCTATAATTTTTAGATGTATTTTTAAATATTTATAGGTTAATATTATTCAAAATCTTACAGGGGTCTTTTCTGCCTGGGAGCTATTCTGTACTCATGCCATTTATGTGTACTTTTCCTAATTGCTTTCTTGGCGCAACCTCTCCAATTTCATAAATATTTGTACTCTTCAATTTGCTAAAGTTATTTAGCGCTTTCTCGGGAAAATCGTAAATGTAGAAATTTCCTGTGATTTGCAAATTGTTTGCATTTCCACTTGCTGGCCACACGCAGCTCAAGCGGAACTCCCGAAGAATGGCAGAGCCCGGAGCACGGAGCTACTCCTTGATCATTTCCTGGTAATCCGGTTGGCGCGGTCTTTTGTTTGGAATTCTCCTATAGCAAATTATTGCAATTGAGTTTATTTTCATAATTTTACACAAATAACTTTTTTATGACCCAATTATGGCGCGGTCGAAAAAGCGAGGGCAAATGGAAAGCCAAACAAAGGGCGGGTCTGGGCCCCTGGCGCCAGGATTTTCCCGCTCAGCAGGAGTCCTCACTTTCGTAATTGCAGGCAACGATGACGATGCCGTCGTCCACGGTTTTGTATTTTATTTTCTTCTCACCTGCTGCAACAACAACCAACGGACGAAGGGACGAACGAGGGGAGAAACGATGGCGACGACAATTACCTGCGCCCGTAATTTGCAAATTATTTGTGGCGTGCATTATGGGCAAAGCCCCTGCCTGCCATCTGGCCAAACTTCCCGGACTCTTAACTCCGGCAAAAAGTTGTTGTTTGTTATGGAAAACATGTGAGAACGCTGGGAGTGGGCGGAAGGACAAGAGAGCGATTTTCGGAACTTGGGTGGATTGAAATACCGTTGCGGACGTGGTCTTCTGCCTGTCAAAGTGGCCTACACTTTTAACACAAGCTTTGGGTGGAGAACGGTTTCAAGGCGGTTTTGTCGGTGAAATACCACTAAGACAATTCCTTCATACAGTACTTTTCAGTTTCCTAGTCTTGTTGTTTTTTTGACTACAACTCATGGTTTGGTTATATATATGCTTATAGTTCGCTTGTAGTGCTCACGTCTGCAGTCATCTCTCGCTCTGGTATGATGGTGCCTGAGTCTGGGCTCCTAATGGCACTTTGGAACCAAGGCGGGCCTTGTTGGAATGGGTCCCCGACTGGCGCCAGGCGTGAATGTTCTCCATTGCAATTTTTCTTTTATTCCGCCACTTGGGTTCGCAACGCCCCCTGGTCCTAGCTTCGCCCTGATTTCATGTGATTTTTTTTCCTTCGGGTTTTAAGTGGCCCGTGTGCGCCGGCAATAAAGAGTGCGGCTGCGGCAGCGGCACTAGCAGCCACAACAAACAGCAAGCACAAACTCAGTGGTAAATGAGAGTAAATGCAATAATTGCAAAGTTTATAACATTAGCATGCGGAGGCAATTGGAGTGGGTACATTGTATACTGTGGGGAAAGGTGTCAGGAAATTGCAGCCACCAACGCGAAGACCAACAACCGACAACGTCTAACGACCAATCGACCCTCAACCCACATTATAAGCCACCCAACCAACTTGGTGGGTGGGCAACCCAATCTCTAGGAGGATAACGATTAGGCACAACAAGGTAATTAGCATTTCACCCATCCATTAATCGTGGCTTAACAAAAACCTATACAAATAACCATACCTACCACCTGAAAATATAACTCAAAATTGTTTTTGAAATGGAAAGCGTTGGGAAAAAAGAAGTCCTACAAAGACAATCGATTTTTCAATTTGTTCTTGTTCCTTTTGGAAGATCTTTTGCAATGAATGTGCCCTATTTCTATCTCGATGTCTCATCCCCTGCTTTGCCGACAAAGTACAAGGCAAGCAGCAACAACCGCTTAAAAGTTTTATCTAGAGAGCTTCGAATTTGTCTTCCCCAAAATCTAGGAGAGAATGCCCTTACTGTAGTATAATTATACAGAAATTTACTCCTCTGATTTTTATTAAATTGACGAAAGAAAACTTTATACTTTAAGAGTTTAATTCCCACCTACTATGTACGGCATATTGTAAATGTTCTCATAAAAAAAAAAAAAAAAAAACACGAGCTAGCACTTTTCATAATTTCACCACTAGCTATCCCAATCACTTGGCCTTACTCGGTCCTCCCATACACAACACACATTACAGAACACACAACCCACACTCGTTGACGTCCCTCAATCTGATAGCAACAACAATTAGCGGGGCCCCACAACCGGAACTTGTTGTAGGTAGCTTCTAATTACAACTCATTTCCAGGCCCAGCCTGACATGAGTTGAAATTTGAATCGGAATCGGGCTCCCCACAGACATACACGCACCAGAGAAGAAGACGGAAGGATTGATTTGGGAATCCAAGTTAGGATACCCTTTCAGTTTATGTACTGTAAAATTTAAAAAGAACAGTGGGATGAGTTGAATATTTGTATCCATCTTAAATTTCATATTGACTGTTAAATGCAAGCTAATATATAAGATAATATAATATATATACGGTGCGTATACGTATTTTATCACGGTGCGTATACGTATTTTATCACGTATACGTTGCATATTGCGCATACGCAGCAATTTGTTTAAAGTTATGACAAGCATTCTGCGTCACTCATCTTTATTGATATTCAGTCTTTTATATGTGCCCTCTGACAGGGTATAGAGGCACGGTGATGCACTGCAACCTCTGTGCTTGCTCGCGTGCTTATGTTTATTTTTTGCGCATGCGTCACTCGCCTACTCCCTTTGGCGATTCGTACTAAGCCATAGTCAGCAAAAAATTATACAAATAATGGCAAAGAACGACGTTGTCGTTGCCTCTTGCCAAAAGTGTCATCGCCAAGAAGCGGAACTTCAATTTCCGTCACGTTCAAAGGCAAAAATTCACTTCCGCGCCGCCGCGCACTGTATTTCTGCTATTCTGGTCAGTCCAGACATTCCAAAGCATTTCGTTCCTTTTCAATCCGTTCCGGAGTCTTAAATTTAGTTCAGATCATTTTTGGAAAAGTGCAATGGAGTCTTTCGGATTTTGTAAAAAATGTTTATCATTTTTAAGTTGAGCGATATCGAGTGAATTATGATTAGTGTTGGTATAATAATAGATCCTTAAATCCTCTGTATAATTTTTCCAAAAAACATCGTTATTAATCAAAGACAAAAGTTACAATGACACTTTAACAGCTTTAATTGAGTGCAAAATCCTTGTTTGTAAATGGTTAATGTCCCATATCCAATTTCTTCATAATGCGAGTTCAGTAATATCGTCATTACCGGAGCCACACAATACCAACATTAACAACAAAGACGAGGACGAGACAACTGTGGAGTTGTTTCTGCGATTTTCTTGACTGTGCTTCTGACTCGTTCTCCGTCGCCATCTCCATCTCCATCTCCACCTCTGCCTCCGCCTCCATGCCGTGCCATTCATCCGTCACCCACTCGAAGTCAGCGCCTGAGCCAAGTGACCAACTTAATTAAGCATGAAAGGGAAATGCTTCCTCCCACGACCAACACGGAGGCCGATTGGTCTGGATGTCTGCAGTTAAAGCTGCACACAGTAAATGTTTTCTCGCTCCAGAAATTGATTATTCAAAATTTTTGTGGGTATTTCGGGGAAACACTAGAGGCTGGGGATATGGATGGACTTTGTCGGCACCTGTTAAGTGAAATAGGGAGTGTCTTAAGAAATGCTTTCATTAATTGAGGTACCTTGCGGTATTAGGGGAACAGAGTCAAATAATTTTATTTTAAAGCCCACAAACACAGAGTTAATTATGGAAACGTTTAAGGATTGCCTGGGATCTAACCCAATTGCTATTTAACGATGCTTTATGTGAGCTATAAACCATATAAAGAAATTTTCTGTGATTTCGAGATCTGCATGCGCAAACTTTGGTCAAGGTGGGACTAGTGGAATTAGCTTGCGAGAGTAAGTCCCAGTACTTGTGCAAAATCAATGAACCTCTCTTTTGAAGAGGGCATTAAGCCTTGGGCCTTGTAATATTCCACTTGTGTGTGTCTCTGACTCAGTCCCCGACTCGGTTCCCGGTCTCCGCCCTTGGCTAAATTGTTTCTGGCAGCGAGAACAGGGAAATATGCTACAAACAATTAATCCAAAAATGCTGAGAGGCATAAAACAGTTTCAGGTTCTCCAGGGACGAAGAAGAGCTAAAAGTCAGAGGCTCTAAGGTGGCATTTAGTCTTTAAAATGATTTTTGCTCGGATTTTTAACTTAAGTGTATTCTTATGGGTCGGGGTCTTGTTATTGGGCTAATTTTTTGCAACAACTATTACAATTAAGGGTTTCAAACCGTGACTCTACGCTTTACGTGCATCCTTTAGTATATACATCAAATATTTTTCTATGCTATTTAAATAATAATAGCTATAGTTTCTTCATTAAATTTAAATTGTAACCGTTTTTCTGCTGTTGCTGATGCAACCCTGGCTTGTGCAACGAGGTTTTTATTTTATTTTTGTAAAAGACAAGACAGCTTAAATGGGGAAGGGAAACGTTCGCTTAAAATTTGCACATGTGAAAACGTTTCAGAAGCTCCCAAAGAAAAGGCGATAAAAAGCAACAACAACGGGAATAATGTCAGCAACAACAACGGGAATAATGACAACAACAACAACCGCAACAAGACCTATGGAGCTCAAGAGCTTTTGGCCATATATGAACGTCCGTTTTTTCTTAACTCATTTTTTCGTATTTTATTTTTCGTTGGAGTTTTAGTTTTTATTTTGTACGTATTATTATTGTTATTCTTGCACGTTTTGCGGCGTTTGTCTTGTGTGCAGCACATACCCCTCTTGCCTTTTACCATGGCCAGGGAGGAGATATAGTGGGGCAGAGGAGGAGCGTAGTAGCTTCACCTTGGCTTGTGGCTCTGCCACTTTCAGTAAAAATTCAAGCCAAAACAACAAAAGCAAAACCGGCAAAGAAGAAGCACCGGCAAAAGTAGCAGCAACAACAACCGACAACGTGATGCTTTATGGACTTTGGACTCTGGCATTGTTGCACAGCAAAATAAAAAATAAATAAATAAAAAACAGCATTCGCCAAAAAGGCAAAAATGAAACCAACAACGGCGACGTACGACGACGTTGAGAGAGCGTTGGCTGCAAGAAAAATGGAAACAAGAAACGACAACACCAACACAAAAAAACAAAACTGTGCACAGAGAAGAAAATATCAGTGTTGACCAGAGCTTTCTAAATATGCTAAAATATATGGTGAACTTATTTTATGAAAATCCATTCGATTTGTCTGGTTTGTCGATTTTATTGTTCCACAATTAACGTTACAAAATTTTGCCAATTATTGGACAGTTTTTATTAGAGCTCTAAGTTGAAAATGTATCAAAGTACTAGCGCTGGAATGTTTATACAAATTTTAATTTGAGTGGTTTGTAAAAGCTTTCATTTTTGTTGTAGGATAATTTTTCTCCGTGCCCGCAAACAACAATAAAAACTACAGGCAAGGAAAGGAAGAGACAAAGGCATTTGCTTGCAACGCTTTCAACGTTGCAAAGCAAACCAAAACAGAAACCGAAACAGTTCCGTAATGCCAAAAGAAAACAACAACAAATGCGGCAATAAATATATACACAAAAATAAAATAAAAATGAAATACAAAAAAAGACTGGGCAGGGGCTATGATGAAAGATTCAACCACGAAAAACAACCTCAAAGCGATTTAACTTGAAGATAACGGCTACTTGGCTAAAAAAATAAAAAACTTAAATGAAAGCGCAAGAAATGCCACAACAGTTAACATTTCTAAACTTACAGGGTTTATATTCATTTTTTTTGAGGGGAAACTTCACAAATAATGTTGTCATTGAGTTTAATCTTTTATGTGTCTCTGATAAGCTTAAAAATTTCCGATTTAATCGTGCGGGAAAAACCCTTGCGTGTCTGTGGGCGAAATGTATGTGCGAGATTAGCTTTCATGGGGAATAAGTGGAAATTTCGCTACACGCTTATCTTCTTCGCCTTTTACATTTAAAAATGTAAATAATACTGATCAGCTTAAACGGAAAAGAGATTTGAGAAATCAATAATGACTTATGACAAAATAATCCGTTTTAGTGGAAATAATTTATTTATTTTATATATATTTTCGTAAACTTCTCCATCTAGCTGAAAGCTAGAGCATAATTGTACTAAAAATACCTCTGGTTTACCCGAAATAAATTACAGATTTTCGAGGCAACTGTGTCCACTTTCGTCTGACCATCAATTAGCTACAGTCAAGTCCTGTCCATATTCCCTTTCTCTTGATCATTGGCAACATTTCAAGCCCAATTCCTGTTTAGACGTCAAAGCCAATATATCACAAGTTAATGTAGAGAGAAGGAAAGGATAAACACACTGACGGGAACTCTATATTCGGTCCAAATCCGTTTCTCGTTTTCAGTCATTATTTATTTACACTAAAAATGCATTTTCTTTGCTCTCTCGCTCCTCCTAAATTTGAGCAATTTATAACGAACCACTTGACGCCGAAACAAGCCCGGACGGACTTGGGCTCTGGCTAAAAGTTCGGTCCATTCAGTGGACACCACGTGACCAATGTCCGTTCTCGGCCGAGATTCAATGTTGGCCAGACCCCAAAGTATTTCAGACCATCTGAGTAACTCGACATCAGCATCAGCATCCAACAATTTCAATATTTCATCAAAGACATTCAAAGACTCTTCGCCCGGCGAGTGGGGTAATGCTACTGCCCGCTTGCCAGTGTAAGGGGTAAGTGCAGTAGCGCCAAACTGTCGCTGCAATTATTCTCGTTAAATGTGGAGCAGATGGAGAGGGCGCCGCCACTGCCGTCGATGGGATATGGCAGCAGTAGTGGCAGTACTGGTACCAGGCAGTGTTCTACTCCGGCCTCGAGATGAATGCCAAGTAATGCACATGTTACTATTTACTTTCCGTGTTCTCTCCGCCGTTATCCCCCTCTTTGCGTACTGCGCTCGTTATGTCTCTGTTTTCATAAAAAATGAAACAAAGAAAGTGAGCAATCAGTTGGGGAAGTGAACCGACTTTGGTGACATCCTATTATTGGGTTTATTATTATAGCCGGAGGCATTTATGAGCTACCAGGCGAGTCGATTTACTCTTGTTAATTTATCCACACAAACTCCTAGCTGTAAAAAAAAGTATAAAGTTAATGCAACGAATTTAAAATTGTTTTTGTAATTAATAACTAAATACGTTTTCGCATGTTGTTATCCTCAAAAAGTAAATAATTTCTCGTTTACTATCGATATATTATAAATATTAATAAATTCTTATTATTATCGATATGATTTCAAGGTAATATTATTCTATCCCTGATGGCATACTTTTTTTTTAAAGCTAACGTTTTGAATTAGGTTGGAATTTTATATCTTAAAAATCAATGCACACTTCCAGTAAAAATTGCAGGGTAAACAATGGCGCAGACGCCAAAAGACAACAACAACAACAAGAGATGATGATGAGTATGACGATGAAGATGGTAAATGGTCGATGGCGTTGGCGTTTGGCGACGTTGCATTTACTTCATGACAGCTCCAATCTGCTGCCCCATCTCGTCCAACCCCTTGAACTTTGTTACTGTGCTGCCGCGGCTGCTGCTCTCTTCGGTTATTACTCATACGCACTGTGGGCTGTCGGCAGGCAGTTAATGCCAAAATGCATTCGGGGGCATCACTGCCAGCGGGTGGGAATACTAGAAGTACAGGAAAGAGAAGATGATGTCTTTGAATGGATGTTCAGTGAGATGGCCAGAAATTACATAATCAAACATGTGATTTACTAGGAAATATATATAGAGAGCAGGAAGAGAGGGTTGAAATTGAAGTAATTGTGTGGAAAAAAATTGCACTCAAAGTGGGTGTGTGTAGTATAAAATGTAAAGAATATATTTTTTTGTAGGTAAGCCAGATTAAATATCAATTGAACGAAAAGAGTGGGGGTCTGTACCGTGATTTGTTTTCGTTGCATATTGAAGATATTAAAGCTTTAATAAATTCTTTTATTTAATTACATGTTTTTAACTAACAGATAGGTAAAATAGTTGCTATTGGCTTGAATAAAATAATATTTTTTTTTTTATTCTGTAGTCCGTTATATAGATTGCAACATGGCTAAAAGACTGTTGTTTATAAAATATTTTCCAAGGAAGTAACCTCTAAATAAATAGGTTCTATTGGAATATGTTTTATGTTTTAATACCTCTAAAAGCACGTTCTATAAGATGATGCATAAAAAGTACAGCAGTCCATTATACAAATCTCCAAAAATGGTTTAAAGTAATTGTTTGAAATGACCTTTATTCCGAGTTATTAACTCTTCTGGCACATGAACTCATGGTGAGTCACTTTACAAATACCATAAAATCCGCGATCCCAGGCTATTCGTCTGCGGCCAAAGCTTAAATTAATTGCATTATTCCCGCTGGATGTTTCTCATTTGTGTTGCCCCCAATGAATCAACGACCTTCCGATGGGCAGCACAGCGGCAGAGCGATAGAATGGGACTAAAAGATTATCCGGGCGGTTCTCTCTGTTCCCTCAAAAACTAACCACAAATCAAACACACGGAAAAATCAAATCGTGGTGTACCGCAAATTGAAAAGTATTTCGATTTGTTTCAGTTGTGTCACAGTCTTTTCATCTCTCCCCTTAAGAGGTGCGGTTTGACCTGGATTATAAAGGAGGAGGCAGGCGGTTATTAAATAAATAAATAGCAGGAAACCTTCCAAGGAGGAAATGAAGCGAGACCGATTTGCAGCTGCTTCTTGTTTTTGAGAATAAGCCTTCTCAGACATTTTTGACAAATGGCATAAATCTGCAAAAATCAAAAACAAACGACGGAGCCAAAAGCGGGTCACTGCTGAGCACCAAGGCCGAACCTTGCCTGCCACTCGTTGCCGTCGTTGTTGTCGTTGTCGGGAAGTAGGGCGTCAGGGCTGACTGTTTGGTCTGGCCGAAGCGATGAAGGTTACTTAGGCTTGCCCCAGAAGCAGAGACAGGAAAAAAGAGAGGCTGAGACGGGGTAGAGTGAGGTGCAACTGGTTCGTAGGCACGTTCGCTGCAACTGCCAACGTACAACGTAGTTGGTCTAATAAGCGTAAGACTACGGTCTCTATGCTTTCGAAGATAATTTCAGGAGATATACAAGTAAAACCACACTGGACTAGAGTTAATCGTACGAAACGGCAAAGACAAAAATAAAATAAATACAAATATTATATATAATACATTTGTAAATTGTACTTTTTACAGTTTAAATTAGGAATAAATTCATTTTTCTTCTTGTGCACAGTTTTGATATTTCAATATTTACTGCCTTTCCGATTATTCGATTATTTCATAAAACCATCTCAAAGTTATGGGGCTAAGGTATAAATTAATGAAAAGTACGAAAAATCATGTAATTTTTTTGGATTATTGGCCTACAAAGTGTACGTCTTGTATGACATGAATTCCTTTTAAACATTTTACATTGTTTTTGCCCTACTGAATTTGGGAGGCAGCTGTGGTAGTAGATCATGGCCTGGCCAAGAGCACCAAGCGCCGATTACCGAGCTCTGAGCACCGAGCGCCGAACGAGTGACGAGCGAAACTGGAGCACTCTGCCAGGGCACATGCACCCAGCTGGCCTCCGAACTCACGATGAGGAGGAGGCGTCGGCATTCGCGGGTCGCCGGGTCCTAACTAGGACCTGACACCATTTGTAATTTATCGTTAACCCAGTTTGCAGCAGCGTAGGAGGCGGCGCCTCATGGTGTGACAGGTGCAGTTTACGGGTGTTCCTTGAGGATATAGCATAATTAGAATGGGAATTCAGCTAGGATGGGAATGCGATGACAGCTGAATGCGGCTTCGGTTAGTTTTCGGGGCTAAAAAATCGATACTGGAAAAGTCTTAATTAAAAAGTTATAAGCCAGGGAACTGTGTTTAATGCTCAAACAGGTGCCAGTCTTCCCATAACCTTTCCCAGGGTTTTTAGTGGCTTTTAAAAAACCCGAAACTGACGGAAATAAAGGTGTCCTTCTGACCACCACACAGGAGGGAGTCGGGGTCATATGTGGGAAAAGGGTAGAGGTATGAAGAAACCTTCTCGAAAACCTTGCGGAAAATAAAATCTCAACGCCACAACTTCTTTCACTTACTTAGCCCTAGTAAATTTTCTCTAATATAACAAAGCCCTGGACTCCGACTCTGAGCTGCTCCCGTATTCGTATTCCTATTCAATCTTTTATTGACCACACGTGATTGAATTCAGTCGCGGCGGCGACTGTCTATGATTTAACCCGTGTGTTCCCATGCTCCGTCGCATCACGTAGCGGGAGTGTCATAAAAACGTAAAATTAGTTGCAACGCTGGCTTGGGTGGAATCATCATTCAGAGCCGGTGACGGTTGCGGTGGCAGTGGGGGAGGGAGGTAACTTCATACATCAGGTTTTTCCCAAGACATCAACAATGTGTTGTCGTCTTCGCCTTCTCCTCCGGCTTCTCTAGCACTGTCATCTTTCTTTTTGGCTCGTAAAATGCACATGTTGATGGCGCGTGTCTGGCATGGGCAATCCGGGGAGGCGAAGGTCCAGGGGTGCTGAGATGCACAGGGAGAAAAAATAAATATATGAGAGTTATCGTTGTAAGCAACATAGAAAACACCATGTAACTTACTTACCCATTGATTATTCGGTGCAGTGAAGTACGATTTGCCAGTACTCAATAGTTCATTTCAGTAATGAGGCTTTGAAGGAAAAAATTATAACTTGGCATATATTATTTTAGAATTTGGGTTTTAATTTTATGTAAATCGGATGATTATATCATAAAGCAGCCATAGAAACGATTGTTAATGTAGAGGAAAATACGAAACTACGAATGTAAAACCGTAACTGTAAATCTGTAGGTTAATGTTTTATGTAGTTCGGCGTGCCGAAGTTTGCTTTCTTTCTGGTTGGTTTATCATTGATTCATTACAAAAGTAATGTCAGCCATGCTAAGATTTATTTATTCTTAAATTATCCTAAAAGTTAGGCCGGAACAACGATGCCAGTCCAAACAATTCTGAATACAATTATCCTTCAATGCAATGGTCTTTTAATTAATTCTACTGTCATTTCAGTCGATATTCTTGGCAATGGTGTCAGTTTTGCTTTGTTATTAGCACTGATGCTAGTTTGAAGCAGATTACTTACTTTTGAAAATTATGGAATATATTATCTTGTAAAAGTATTACACAAACTATCCCTCTTATTTCTGATTGTGCACCATTTGAATGCACTATTATTCCCTTCTTGCTGGCAAGGCCATGGAAAATGCGCTGAGTGCGTGTAACGTACTCCTCCTTCCACTACCCATCAATTCCCCCAATCCCCACCGGAATCCCAATTCTAGTCTCAGTTCCTTTCCCAACCTACTCCCTAGATATTGTCCGAAATAGCATGAGGACCTTCGCAGCCTTCATTTCAATCTATTTTCCCCATTTGATTTGAATTAAAATAAGTTACGTGAGCAGAAGGCAGGCGGCGTTCCAGGCAGGCTGACATTTTCATTTCAGTTGTATCTGCGAGAGATGCAAACCCCCCGCACTCTTCCATGCAGTGCAGTTGCCCCCAGGGAGATGGGCGGCGTCGAAAGGGGGCTTCTTGCTGTGACCTAAATTCATTTAAAAATCGATCGATATTTTTCTTACTGCATTCTCTTTCACTCTCGCGCTTTCTCTCTTTCTCCCTGACACAAAAAAAGGCAAGAGTATATAGAGCATACTATAGACTATACTCTACTACTATATACTATATATAGTTATATTTTGCCTAGTGTGTGAGTGTGCAACTGCATTGGAAATATTGTGAAATTTTACTACAACGGATATTCTACGACGGTAGCTTTCTCCTCTCTCTCCCTCTCTCGGTTCCGGTCTACGTTTACGTCTACGGTTACGTTGCACGTCCGTAATACTATATATGCTATATGCTGTATGTGGGTGGTGGAGGCGTAGTAAGGCTCATTGTGCTCGATGGGTGGGCATCCTTTCTTTTTGTACTAAAGAGCCAAAAACAAAACACTTTTTGATGGTGATGGCCAACAGGAAAATTTATTCTCGTCTTATTGTCTCTAGTGCAGGCTTTTTTTGCTTTTGTCTCCTCCCACTCGTGATATTTCCATTCTGCTTTTACCAGAGATATTTTTTGAATTGAGCAGGCTTGCCAAAGCATAATGTAATAATAATCTCTTTTGTGATGTTTTTTTTTTATTTTTGCGACGGAAAGCTGGAAAACGGAGAATACTGTTTTAAACATTTTATTAAGTAGTTTTTGGTATAAATATATGGGAACAGATAAGAAAATACGCTATCTTTCCTTGTGACTTAAAAATTTTTTATATTTTTATTTATTTATAATTAGTATGATTTCTGTCTCTTAAATTGATTAAAAAAGAATTTTTACGGGAATTTTTTTATATTCTCCCATTAAAATAAATTCCCCATAAAACATTAAAATTATTCAAAACATTTAGGTTCCTATACCCACCCCCAAAGAAAGCCAATGTTCAATGTTCCCAAATATTTTCTTGCCTTTCATCGGGGGCAAACAATGTGACAATGTGATTTTCTGCCCCGTTTGCCCCCACAGTGTTGCAACTTAGGGAATTGTGGGGGTTTCACTTCTTTTTTCTTGCGCTGTTTTTGAATTTGTTGCAGCGTCGCTGACGCTGGCAAAACTCATTACGATGCCGCATGAGTGACATTTCCACGCTGTCAACATGACACATTTCATAGAAAGATACACACACTCATATGTACACCCACCCACCAGCCTGTAGTCCTCTGACCAAAGGCGAACTTGGGGAGGAAGGTAGCCTGTGTAGAGGGAAAAATATTATTAAAAATATTTGTATTTTCTTAGTATTAATATTCTAATAGAGTGCACTTAGATCAAATTGGTTTTAAAATTTGGGCACGCACTTTCTTCCCACTTAAAACATAAAAAATAATTTCTCAAGCTTAAAATTAAGTCTGTCTTCATTATTTTCTCTCTGTACGAGTGAAGTCTTTCTCCGTGGCACATGCAACCGCATTCCTTGACAAGCAAGCTAACATACACTGTGGCTTAATGCCACCCCCGCAGTTACTGCTGCCCTCGGGGGTAGGAGGGCCTCCAACCCTGCAACCCCCAGCTCATCATGTGGAATTACAACGCATTTCTTCACTTTCGCATCGCTGGCTCCTAAGCAGCTTATTATTGTTGTTATTATTGGTTCGTACGTTCTTCGTCGGTCTTTGTTTTTTTTTTTTCCTTTCCTTCGACTCGCTTTGTGCTAAAATTGAATTTCCTTTTAACATAGGTCGCCGTTTCCACACCTCCACCCCCAACGATCATCCCTTGTGCGTGTCAGAATGCATCGCTGTGTTACGTCCGTCTAATGGCAACGCATGTCAACATTTGCTGAGCTTTTGTGTTTAAATATTACTAATACGACATGTTGTGTCGTGTGCCACATGATGAGGGACTCGAGAGGTGGTCCCAGCGCGCTAACACACACTCTACAGGCACACACATACACACGAGCCCTCTATTATGGCCCTAATTGAATTATGTTCTGTGAATGTTGGATGATTAAAAAGAATAACAAAAAAAAAGAGGGGAAAAAGGAAGTCAAGCTTCGCTGGAGTCGCGACCCCTTGAAATACCCTTGGGGTGAGGCATGAAAAATTAAGGGTATTAGATGAGAAAATTATCAGATGTGTGTCACACCCGGGAGAATAATATGAAAACTCTTTAAAGATTGTTTTTAACTTTAAAACTCGCATAGAAAGTTTGCATTTTTGAATTCCATTTGTGGTAAAAGATGTATTGTTTGATGTTGTAGAATGATCTTAAATAAAGGTCATTAAAAACAGTTATGTGTGCTAAAGATCCTTAAATATGTTACCCTTCTGACAAGTCAAGGCAATTTGCAATGAATTGAAACAGAAAAGTTTAATTGAAAGTCATCCGAAATACCAGGAAAAAAAAGAGAATACACGTCCTGACTCAGAGCGTGGGGGCCTGAATCCGAATCCTGGCAGCAGATGCTAACTGAAAAGATAGTTGCCAGCGCGGTGAAAAGGCAAATTCGGAGGAGAAAAGACTGCACAAAAGATGTTGTTTGCTGCAGTTAAATTAAATGAAAAAGTTTACAACTTTTTTAATGAAATCATTTTATGCAGTAGAGGCATAAACAAAAAACCAGCAGCAACAATAGGGCAAAAAGGAGGGAAAACAAAACAAAAGAAAGCACAATAAGAAAACCCTGCAGATGGGAGAAGAAAAACTTGCATGCATCTTGCACAGGCTGAAAGGGATCCTCCTCCTGCCGGCTTTTTGAGGAAAATCAAAGGATGTGTGCCAGGCCCTGCCCGCCTATGTTTGTTTTCAACTTTTCGTAAATGAGAAAATGTGTCCTTTATTTGATTTTGACAATGGAAGGAAGGGCGAATCTTTAAGCGTTTAACGTGTCGTATGCGTAATCTCTGGACCTGAATCGTATCGAAGCGCATTCAGCTGTGATAAAACCGAATCCGAGTCCAAGCAGAGCAGCCTCAGGCCCCTCAAAACGACCTCCGCCCCCGACGGATTGCGTCCTTGGCCAGAATAACAAGGGTCGGGAATTCGTGTCACGGCTGTGTGCGTGTGTTTGCGCGTTTGATTCCTTCGCTTGTGTGTGTGTGTGTGTATGTGTATGGGGTAGAGCTAATCCAACTGTCATTTTCAGGGACGCGCGAGAGCAAATGGCTGCGGGAATTATGCCAAAAATAAACCAGAAACGGAAGGTTAACCAACAAAACACAAACAGGCTTGAAACGGCAGGAGCAAGCAAGAAGCATTTAAACTTGGACTATGGATAAATGTTGCGGGAAAATATATTTTGATATATGAAATACGCGTTTAAGCTTAGGTAAACGCTGCAAACTACATATATGTATTATAAAGATGTCAACCTGGGACAAAGTATCTAAATATATCTCAAGGTTTTCAAGGTTAAAATTTACAGATTTCAAAGTAAGAATTTAAGAATTCCTAAAAGATTTGATGGCAATCATAAGACTATAAACATTAAACAGTCTATTGGAAAAAATAATGAATGTGCAATAATTTACATATTTGCATTTTGCCCGTCTAACAATGTCACCGACGGATAGACCGCCTGCTTTGTGGTCACATTTTGCTTACATTTCATGCAGATCTATCCAGCCATTAATAGCATCTCCCCGGCATCACATTGATGATGTCGCCATAAAAATATGACGCCATAAAAAGGCGCAACTTGTGTCGCTGCACCAGTAGCAGCAGCAGAAGTCATCAAATGCCACTGGCTTGGTTGGCTTACAGGTTGTTATCGGTGATAAACCGCTTAACTAGCGATAGAACGATGAAGCGACCCTCCTGCGAGCTGAACTTCATGCCAAATTAAACTGCATTCTGCAAGAAGCGTTTTGCTTTTTTTGTATGATTAATGCGAGTGCGGATGCGAATAGGGAAGCGATGCTTCTTGAAGCGTAATGCGGTGGATTCAGCCACCAGAAATCACAGTGCCAATAAAAGCGTGAATCGGTGATGGGGGCATACGAGGAGCGTAGAGGAGGGGCGTTGACAGCGCAACAGCTGCAATAAAACATAAAATTCATGATGGCAGAGGAACGAAAATAAAGAAAAGCGAGGCGAGCAGGCGATAGGGGAAGCGGAAATGCGTGCATTAAGGGCTAGAGAAAATGGCATGCCAGCTAGCGGGTTAAAAAGATGCTGGCAATAGTGTATCTGCACTCATTTTTATTGCTACTCCGCGTGTATTTGATGGATACATAAAGGATATTATTTTCCGCAGACACGAGGTTAAGAAATTGATTTCTAGATATTTTTAATCTCTTGCAGGGAGGGTTGCATAAGTTTAAGTCTCGTTTAAGGATCCATTTTTGGTCATCTATATCCATGCGTTAAATACCATCAACATTTTCTTATAAAACCACAATTTATTTTGCAATACGACATAACCCCAACCAGTATTCTCAATCAAACGGTCTATAACTCGGTCCAGCAGGCTGGATCATAACTCTCCGAATCAGAGTCAGAATCGGACTCCCAACAGCAGGAACAGCCCCTATTGCAGCATTTCTCCTCAGCCTCGAATGAAGGACACGCCGTGAATGAGGTTGATGCGAGTCCCGTGAAGTAGCAACTCTCCTCGGCATCCGTGAGTTCCATTTCCAATTCTCCGTATAGCCGACGCGATCCAAAGTTTTGCAGTCGAGCTGCCCGGTTGATCAGCTGCCGGAGATGTATGTCCTGCTGCTCAAGGCAAATCCTCAGACGCTTGTATTCTGCCTTGTCTTTGTAGGTCCTGCACCTTTTGCACCTCAACTCGGTGGCCATTGCCTTCAGATCCTGAATGACCAAGTTTTGGGCATCGATTTCTTTGATCACCTCTAGGTACTCCCTGTACATGGCCTGGTCCTCCTCGTCGTCTGGTTCGCTTTCGTTCAAAAGCTCAAAGAGGTCCTGCTCCGACGAAGGTGACTCCTGCTCCTCTTCTTCGCCTTCGGGCTCTTCTTCATCCTCGGCTTCGAAAGTTTCATCCGCTTCATCCCTGTCCTCGGCGGGCTGCTGCTCTGGAGGAGCCTCTTCCTCTGCCTCTACGTCCGCCATTTGATTGGGTCTAAGGGTTTAGAGTTAGACTCCCTTGATGTTATGGATGATATTTTACATAGTTTGAAAAATAATTTTGAGAGAAGAATCAAAGAGTTTAAATTGTAATAGTAAAATGTAAAAAACTTACTTAAAAGCTGATCTTTAAAGTAAATTTACTACTTTTAACTTCTTTCTACTTATCGTATCTTAAATACCAAAAGCAAACAAAGCAGACAAACAATGAAACATATCTGCTGGACTAGCTCGGAGTTAACCCCTACTAGCTGGAGTATTCTGTTGTGGGACACCACTAAATGTCATCATTTTGGGATCTCCACTCCCATTCTTTTTCTCTCATTTACACGCCCCATTGCCAATTGGCACTTTGCACTCAAGAAAGGGCGAGAAATAATAACGGAAAGCTTGGGGGGAAATTGGGCGGATTGGGGCTTGGATATTTGAGGGAAATGCTGAGCAGCCCCGCGTGGCAATCCCCCATCAATTTGCTGCTCATCATCCGCACGTCTTCGACGGGCAGCTCATTGAGCAATTCATTCAATCGGCGAATTCAATAAAGTACAACTAATAAAAAGAATAAAGAAACCGACTCAATTGTTGGTAATGGAAATGATGATGGCCAGGATAAGATAGATGAAGAGAGAGAGAGAGTGGGCGAGCCAGTGACAGCCCCAGCAAAAAGAATTACAATTTTCTCGCCATTTCACCAAAGAAAAAACATACTAAAGGCGAAAAGTAAAGAAAAGTCCCGCGCATTCTGGACGCGTGGTGGTGTATCTGTATCTGTGAATGTGCGGTGTTAGTGGTCCATCAAATGCTTGTAAACAAAGCCAACAAACGACAATGGGAATGACGGGAACGATGGGCCATTACATGGAACATGGAACAGAGAGACAGGGCAGGGTATGGCAAGGCACACGGTCGGATTGGCGGGCGAAGTGCAGCGCAATGGCAATGAGAGCAAAAGCAAAACGAATGTGTGCTCGCCCTGTGCCCCCAGACAGAATAAGGGGTTCAAAGCAAAACGGGCAAAGACAAATATACCCAAAGAGGGGGCAGCGGTGGGCGACTGAAACGTAGCGAAATGAACTGAATTGAACCAAAACCAAAGCGAAAAACAAAACACCAAAAGGGAGCCCACAAGCAGAAGCAGAAGCTTCTCTGGATGGTTTCTCTACTCCTGTTTCTGTTGCTGCTCCTCGACTCTTGACTCTCGATTTTCACCTCTCTCCTTTCTCCGCCGAAGGGCCACGCCCATTGTGCCGCATCATCCATGGCCAAGTGGCTTTTAGGGGCTCTCATTTTGCGCTCTCCCCTTTTTGGGACTGTCTGTGTGTGTAAATGTGTGCAGTCTGGTCAACGTCAAAACAAAGTCAACTCTTGGAGGAACCAAAAAACAGAAAAGCCCAACAACAGCCGGCAAAGGGCAACGTTTTTGGCGCGCAAAATGGCGTAATGTTGATACATTGCATACTCTTAACATTAGGGGCACATTTCGTTTAAGGTTGAGATTTTTCTGTTTTTTTTTTATGTTTATGTATGTATGTGTTTAAACATCAAAGGTACACGTGGTTTAGAATAATTTTCAGTGTGCCCTAGCCATAATTAACATCTTTAGTGTGCCCAGGTGCTAATGTACTTTTTCACAGTGTCCAACATAAAAGACACGAGGATCTAAAGTGTGCAGCTAGGAGAAAACAAGTAATAAAAATTTGTACTGAAACACTATGAAATATTTAAGGAATTAAAGATTGTCATAAACTTCAGTGTGCCCAGATCTACATTCGACGCTTTCAGTGTGCCCATCAGCTAATGTACTTTTGCTTTTTAGATAGGGTAACTCAAAGAAGAACTCTTTTTGGCGCACAAATTCACCAAGTCAAGGGAAATCAAGCACTGGTTCTGACTGCGACGTCGACGGATACTGCGACTGCGACGTCACCTTGCGTCCATTCACCCCGTTCATTATTATTTATGTGCATGTGTGTCTATGTGTGTGTGTTTCCCAGACACAAAACAAACACATAAACACTGGGCATAGAGAGCAAATTTCATTTAACTGCGCTTCGATTCGATTCCATTTTCCATTTGGTTCTGTTTTCGGACCTCTTTCTTCTTCTTCTTTGTCCTCTGCCCTGCCCCGGTTTGCCCAACCTGCAGTTTCTTGTTGTTTTTGCACTGTCTGCGGCTTGGGGATTTTTTATGCGCCTGTGCGCCTTCCCACGTTCCCAGTTCCAGTTGGTCCCGTCTCTGTCGCACCCCCAAGCGCCAGCTTTCGCTCTACCGCCTGTGAAAACATGTGCAAAAAAGAGAGGGAAGAAGAAGCAGCAGAAGAATTCTTCGTCGATCTCTGAACTTTTTTGTATGGTATATATGTATATATATATATTTTTTTTGTGGGCTCTGATCTAGCTGAGGCGTAATTATTGTTGTTCTTTAGCTTGTTGTTAGTCGATACATATGGCGAGTAAGACGGGGATAGGCACAAAGAAAGACAGAGAAGGATCGATGTAGAATCAGAGTTCGATGCACCTCCAGAAGAAGAATCAGAAGAATCTTCTTCAATGGCAGGAGCTACGACAGAGAGAGGGATGGCTCGCATCTCGTGTTGATGGTTTTATATCTAACAGATGCCACCTTTTTATTGCGATTCTGCGATTTAGGATGCGGCCAGAAGATCGCTTGGGGATTTCAATGAGGGAAGAGACCTTTTTGACTTCTTCTTCTTGTGCTTGGTGTGCGTTCTTCTTTGAATGGGGGAATTCCACACATGGATCACTCTGCAAATGCATGACTAAAAAGGTTGTTAACCCATGAGCAAAGTGTCGCTGAGAGAGGAGTCTGAGTGTATGAGTTAATGAGCAAAGGCAACAAGTTCAAAGTTCTTCGGCTACGCCACCAAGTACAGTTGCCTCAAAACACGACCCTAGGAACAGGACAGTGGTATTCATTTGGGGGAAATCCTGACCAATAAAATCGAGTCATCTTTACTAAAAATATTTGGGTTTGTTTATCTTAATGGATATTAATGTTAAATTAACATTAAAAAGGCCGCGGAGATAAGGGTTTTAGGTACAGTCGACAGTAGGGTTATATAACAACATTTTGGAAAGGTTACTTTATGAATTAAGTGATAACTTATCCGTGTCCCCTTTTTTATGCTCAGACAGATTTGTTAGAACTTACAGCCAACCATGTGAGCTTAAAATATTATGGAAAAGAAGCTTATTTCTTCTGATTTACATCACAATAAACAAAAAAATAAAACATAAAGAAAATTTAAAAATTTCATTTTTATTTCCATCTCTTACGTTCTTAAAAATATCCTTCATTTGTAGTTAGCATTTTCCTATTAGCAAAAAATGTGTTTTGGCCTTGTTCACGCATGAACTTTGACCTTTCTGAACCCTTTCTCGAACGCCGGAATTAACCCCAAAAGTGGCACTCCCCGCCATTTCGCCAACAACGTGAATTGAGTATCGTTCGTACATGTTTCGGTTCCGAGAAAAAGTTTTCTAAATTAATTTCGCATAAAAAAAAGTGCCAAACAAAGGCAGCAACAAAGCATGCGCCATGAATTTTGACGGGGCAAAGTGCGTGGGCAGGGGGCTGTGGCATGTGGTGGGCGATGCCAGACTTCCACAAAGGTCACAGTCATAGTCATCCCAGAGCAGCAACAGCATCGTCTGAGGGTCAAAGTTCAGAGACGCGTAAATTTCTGCAGCCGCTACCACTGAGAGTGGCTCTTTTTTTGTTTGGGTAATTTTGGGGCTGTCGTCGTCTTGTGAAGAAGTGTCCCCGCTCTCACACTTTGGACGGCAAATCACTTCGAGGTGAAGTGGGTAGTGTCGTCGTCTGCAATGTCTACGTTTAAGTTTACGTACCGAAGGAAACAGCGAAACAGCCACCCACTCTTGTCCCGTTTACCGACAGCTGCAGACGTGAAAGGACTCTACAAATTGAGTTGAGTCATGTCAGGAGTCTAGATGGCTAGTCCTATTTTCGATTTTGTATTATCCCTATACGTAACTGTATTATCTTTTATGTCTGTATTAACACATAGTTCTCAGGACGCATTTAACGTCTCTAACCAAGTTTTCTTTAGAGCCATCAATTTGTTGAACACCAATTTGTTCCTATGAGTATGATTTTCTCTAAATATGTTAAAGAAAAGTGGTTTATATCGGAGTACTCATTCTGCAGTCTATCGCTCTGTCTGCAATCTCTAATTGTAATGTATAATTCAAGATAATCGTTCATCGCTCCGTCTGCCATCTCTAATGTCGTCGAGTCCTGGCCTTCGTTAACTTTTCATTTCTTTAAAAAGAATTTTGGCTGTTTTTTTGTCGTTGTAGGTAAAGCATTTTTGGTTGCCTGCGTCTTTGTCTTCGTCATCGTTGCGTCTTCGCCTCCCGTCCCTTAACTCATACCATGTTCATCCGTCTGTCCTATGGTCTTTGTTTGTTTTGTCTGCTCCTGATTTGGCGGGCATATGTTGCTCCGAATGCTTCTGGGATTTCTTGGGGTTTTTTATTTATCTAAAATAGCTGGCTGGCTGCCTGGGAAGGGGGGATGCAGGATGTTGAATCGGGAGCAGGCTGGGTAATGTCGCTTTGATTTGTGGCAATCGCGCGCTTAACGTCGCAAATTTTTGAAGTGAAATTGCTCGAATTGTTCGACGACGTCGTCGTCGTCTGCGTCTACGTCTGGCCTTTTCCTGACAATGACAATATGCGTCTGGATTCTGGATTCTGGTTTTTCTTGGGTGGTGGTCGCCCACCGCCGTTCCTTTCACCCTTTTCCACACCCAATGAGCCTCGTCCTTGTTCTTTTTTGGGCTGTAAATAAACATGTTTGCCAATATGTCGCTGCCGGAGTGCTGCTCCTGTTGAGTTCCCGGATCCTTTGTCCAACTCCCTAGGTTCCTCGAGACCGTTGTACTTCCTCGTCCTATTGACTGCGAAGTTTTGAACGTTTTAAAACCCAAAGACTTGCCTGCGAAATGAAATGAATTAAGGCGCTCGAGGCTGCCTCACTGGTTCGATTAAGAGGAAGGACTTCCTAATGGGATTTTTGCATCAACGATTGACTTCCAAACTGGAAATTTAGAAAAAATAAATCATCTCCTATTTTACTCAGTTTCAGTATTTTTCTTTGAATGTATCCCAAGGATTAAGAACTTGCGGGGGCACCACGCTTTTCGTGGCAGCTGATGCTCGGCTCTCTCCTGGTTACCCTTTTCAGTGACTAACTAATCCCGTTGACCGCAAAGGACATTGAACTGTTTCCCGGCCAACATCACACACACATGCCAAAATAAATAACCTCACCGCCGGCGAACAAATAAACAAACCCCAACCATTGCGATGCTTTCAACTCCACCGCCGCCGCGATGATGATGGGCCTGGGCCTGGTGGCAGGTGCAAAACTACATCGAGGGCAGGTGCAATTTTCGGTAAAAGATAATAGGGATCGCCTGGCTAGGGGGGCTGTGGAGAGGCGCTAACTGGTCCAACAACGGCGATTCAACCAACAACAACAACCCGTGGAGTCAGGGATCAGCCATTGTTTCTCCCCTTTTCTGGAGGGTAGCAGTTTGCATTTAAATGGTTTGGTTCAACTAAGAGGGGGCAGAGGGGAAGACCTCAAATGAAAAAGGGAGGAGGAGGAGGTGCGGTGCTTTATGGGGTTTACTGGCTTGTCGCTAAATATTTAATAACGTAACGCATCCAGCTGCCAGCAGCCGCAGGACAATGACGCCAGTACCGGCTTACTCCGCTCCTGCACAGGGAGAAATGAAGGGGAGTCTTTAAGAAACCAATAAGACTTTGTGGAAATGCTTTAATTTTGAATGCTTAGCTGTTGAAATTTGGCTCCATAATGAAATTTTAATCAAGATCCCAAAAACTGAAGATGTGATATTCGATAAGTGAACCATAAGAGAAGCTTTTAAATGTATTAAACTTTTAATATAAAGAGATAACTTCTTATCGATTAATTTTTCTCTCACAAGGAAGACCCTTATTATTTAGGCTTACCACATACTGATTTCAGTAGAATGGCTTTTATCGATGGGATGATCAATGATCGATGAATACTGATTGATCGTTCAAAGTACAAAGTCCTGTAATCGTAATCGTAATCATGTTGGTAAATGATTTTCAAAGTTTAAGAAAATGAACTCCCTTTTTGACATACAAACGCATGAATATTTCGATTTAATTTCTCTGTGTCGAACTTTGCATACCCGTTTCCATGCAGTGTGCAGCAGCCCCCCTTGCAAATACTTGAATTGTTCACTTTCGTCTGCCGCTACTTCGGCCCATGTGGTTTTCTGGTGCCCTCGTCAACATCTGTCTGCAGCATCCATCTCCGTCTATCCCGAGGTTTTTAGATGCTAGACTACTGCGGGTGGGGTGGAGAGTTTTGGGGGGAGTGGAGAGGTTTGGTTAGGGGTTCTGTGGAAGCGCGCAAAAATTTTACGATTTGTTTTGTTTTGTCTGCTGCTGTTGCTGCTTTTGCTGCCGCTTTTTTCGACGCCGCTGCCGCCGCTGTCCTCGTAAAATTTGCAATGTCAATGACGCCGGCGGGGTGTTTCCTCTTCTGCTACCCGTTGCCGCAGCCGTAAAAAGCCAACCCTTTGCCAAATAAATCGCACACAAAAATAAAAGCGAAACCGAACGGCGATAGGCGTGGCACTCGCACTCGCACTGGACCTGAGCTCTGTGAGCTGTGTGAGCTCTGAGCCCAATAGTCCAATTGCGAGTCTAAGGCGTAGATCATTGTCCTTGGTTGAGTTCATTCACACGGGCGCGCAGGGAGAATGTGGAATGAGTGGGGAGAAGGAACACACTCAATTTGGGGATTAATTGTAATCGAGCAGTAATAGGGTATGGATATGGAATTGAGGTTTGGAGAAGAGATATTACCGAGAACACATAGTAGAATCAATTTGTAAAATAATATAATAGGGTGATAGTAGTTCAGGATAGAAATGACAATGATTTGGGGACACAACGGAGTGGAAGGGTTGGAATAAAGACAAGGGGAAAAGTACTCTCCCAGTATCAATAATAGATAAGTGTTGTTATATAATCCATAGACAATTTTTAAGATTTCACAGCTGTCTACTCGATATTATATGATTTTAACTCGTCTTTGCAAATAGTTACCCTTAGTGCTTGATAATCGAGGGGGATTAAAAACTAAAACTTAATTCAAAATCACTGTTATGTACAGTGCAGAAAATGCATTTGACGTCGTGCGATTTGTTGATGATTTTGTTTGTCGAATTTTAATATTGAAGCGGCGGAACGGCTTAACTACAATGAGGCAGCGTGGTAGCTACCTCAACGCAACCTCATCCTCATTCTCAGCTTCGTTCTCGTCCTCATCCTCGTTCTCGTCTGCGGCCCGCATCTGCCTGGGCCTCGGCTCTGAACGCCTGCCCTGCCCTGCCCTGCCCTGCCCTGCCCTGCCCTGCTCTGCTATGCTCTGTAGTCTGGATTCGGTCTCCGCACCCTGTTCTCCCAGCTCTCTTGTTTGGATTTGGTTTGGTCTCTGGTCTGGTGGAGCTGTCGTCGTCGCTCGACGAGCAGCAGCAGTGCCAGTTGTGGTGGTGGTGTAACCGACCTAGGACTTGCCATGTGGTATTGTCTGCTGCACTCGGCTCGGTTCAGTTCAGTTCGGTTCAGTTTGTTTTGCCTTTTTCCCCCATCGAGGCATTTGGCGGGAAAACTCGGTAGCAAAACAGAACGAACAAGAGCTCGTAGCAGGGGTGTTGTGTAGGAAAGGGGCATACAAAGGCACTGCCTGGCATGGCCTCGCACCCGAGGCACGAATGCAAAAAAAACCAGAAACGTCAACGAACAGGGGAACAGGAACAGGCCAACAGACTCGATAGAACGTGGAAAGCCAAGTGCCCAGAGCCGAAGCCGAGACAATCTCCCGAGTCGGAAACCCGAAGCCTCTTAAGAGTGACAGAGCGAGTGGAGTGGAGACAGGCGAAGAGATGGCAAATTTCTCATTGGGCCTACAGAGTCGGTGGAGTTGGTAGGAGCTAGTAGTTTTTGGGATTAGCTAGGACGAAGGCAATGTAATTAATAAGAAACTTTCAACTTTCATCTTGATATTTTTTTTTTTTTAGATTTTTAAGCTCCGAAATGAGTGCAATTGGAAAAGCAAAAATATAGGCGCGTTAGCCATTTAGTTTACTTGTTTATTGGTAGTAACTCTTCACTTGACCGCAGCTATACCCTGTGTATGTGTAAAATTCTTGTTGTTTATATGTTGAACGACATGCGAGCGATTCTAAACTGTGGCAACATCATTACGTGCAATAAAGCGGTAAGAGGCCGGCAGTTCTTGGGCTCCTTAGGTTCTTCGGTGTTTGGCCAGTGCACGAGGTGAGGACCAGTCTCGGTCCCTGTACCAGTCCCTGCTCCTCCCTGCTTCCTCTCCTAGCGATTCCTCCTTTGGTTTATGCCAAGCTTCTGGCTCTGGTCGTAAACTGATATTGGGGTCGACGACTGCTAATTTGTGGACAGCAGCAGAAGCAACAACAACAAGCAAACAAAACAACAGAAAATGCGTGCCGAGCGACGCTTAATGACAGAGAGGGAATAGGTAGAAGAAGCCACATGTGGTGTACAGTTGCAGGGCGTGGCCACACAGAAGAACGAACACAACACGGCACAAGAACATCACATCGTTGGATGATGAAATGGCAGTTGCAAGTTTCGAATTTTTTATTTTTAGGCGCGAAGGATCAGTCCCACGAAAACTAAATCTACCAAACTTACAGCTCTACCAAAGTCATGCTTTAACTTGTTAATTATTACAAAATCAAACGTTTACCAAAACACTTAAACTAGATCACTTTCAATTTAATATATATAAAAACGTCCCTCACAGCCCATATTTATTTTTAATTATATTTTAATTAAAATATGTTGATTTCCTTGGCAAGAGCAAACAATAAAATTTGTGCGGGGAGAAGTTTTAGACAAATGCTGATGTTTTATGGGCTAAGCATAGGCCAGGCTCCGGACCCCGCAGGCAATTACGGAAGGATGGATAGATAGTGGAGGCCAAGACAAGCTCAAGTAATTCGAATTGAATGAAGTGCGCGACGACTGCCTCCTTACGCACCAGGAAGTCCAAGGAGCCCTAGACAGGCTCTACTGCTCGTGGGCGGAGAGGGGCCCGAGACACGCACACGGACAAAAGGCGAACCCTAGTCTGGTTTTATTTCATTTTTTGTAGGTCTTTGACTGGGTTGTACTCCACTCCACAATCTCCACTCCACTCCACTCCATTCCATGCCACTCCACTCGATGCTGATGTTGTTGGTGGTGGTTTGGTTGCTGCTCCAGGCAGTTTTGTTTTATTCCACGTTTCTTTTTTACATTTTTGCTGCTGCTGTTGTTGCGCCTCACCGCCAGACGATACCCACAAGCTGGCAGGAGTGACGCACCAAATACAAATGAGGGAAGAAGGACCGGGACCCAAGGACTTTTCAGAAAGTGCGTCGATATTTTGTGCGTGGCCAGGAAGCGACGCACGAGCGCCTCAGTCTTCCTCCTGCCTCTCTCCTGTCTGTCTCAGAAGCTGAGCCGCTCAGACGAGAAGCAGGAGACGGTAGACAGGACTCAGGACTCGATTCGGGTATTAGCTTGGCGTTGGAAGTTTAACGAACCCTTGGCGTTTCCTGCCCAAGGACCTCGCCTCGCCCTTCTCCCGTCTCTTCCCAGACGTGGGCATTTTATTACACTTTTTCTTTTCTTCATCGAGCGAGAAATACAAGAACTAAAGGCTGGCTTCTGGCGAAAAAGGGAGACTCCAGCGTCCAGTTTTCGGTTTCATTTCAAATTTGACCCCAAGGCGGCTTCTACTTGGTACACGGTATTCAAAAAAGATGTTCATATAAAAGGTTATGGTTTATTTTTATTTTAGATCATTTGTATAGTTTACTAAGTGATCAGGCATTGTTCAAGCATTTCTTGGAGAGTTCCTAGAGTTTTCTATGAAGAGAGGATGAGAGAATTGAAGATTTTATTAATAAGGATATGTTCCAATAGGATTTCTTTCAAAATTAAAGTGAACGATTCGAAAAGATCAATATATATAAAAGTGTCATTGCCTTTTGTCAAACTTGTTGCTAAAATCTTTTCTTGTATAAAATAAATTAAATTATTTAATTTTTTTTTGTTATTATTTTTTTATTATCTTCAATTTATTTGTATTTATTTTTTTGTTGTGGTTTTTGGTATTGCACATCGTTAAGGTTAGAATGAGGGCTAAGAGCTCGATCCAGGGTGGTCTTTTAGTACTCGATCGAGTAGTCGAAGGTGCCGAAATGCTCGTACTTCTTTTCGAAATACTTGGCGAACGTGTCCACGTAGTAGACCTTGACGTCCTTGAAGTAACCGTTTGGCACGAAGAAGGTGTACTCATCGATTTGGCGGTCGAAGGGATAGCCGAAGGGCTTGCTGTCCACAAAGCGAGTGCCAGAGCCGACGCCCGAAGAGTAGGTGTAATCGAAGTTGGAGAACTGCTCGTATTCCTCGGCATAGGGCGAGACGAAGAAGTAGAACTGCATGGGGAAGCCGTGCTCCCAGCCCTTGGGCAGGACCAGGCGGTCGGGGAAGGCGTTGTGGGGCTCGCTGATGTCCAGAGGGAAGTCGTACTTGCCCTCGCTGGCCAGCATCACGTACTTGTACAGTTCGGAGTAGGTGATCCTGTCCTCGGCGGTCCAGGTGAATTCCTTGGAGCTGCGCTTGATGGTGTTGCTTCCGGCAACGAAGGGGAAGATGAAGCTGTCGATCTGAACAAAGTTCTTGCGGTTGTATTCCAGAGGGATGACGCGGCCGAACTCGTCGAACTTGGGACCCAGGAAGACGCGGACGACGCCCTTCTGGGCGATCTTGGACTCAATGGTGAAGTCGAATTCGAAGGGCTTGTGGTTGAGACGAGCCTGACGGGCCAACAGAGCCTTGTCCCAGACGAACTGTCCGTCGACGAAGGTCATCTTATCGT
>VNJU01006806.1:0-121544 GCA_008042675.1 Drosophila seguyi | reverse complement strand
CCTCCGAGAGTGAGCCGAAGACGATAGCTTCTCTCCGCTTGGATTTCCCCCTTTCTTCCTTGCCCTTTTATTTTAGAAGTTCTGTTGGCGGGCTAGAGGCATTTCTAATTGTTGTTGCATACGCTGACTAGGTATCGCCCTATGCTGGCATGGCTATGTGCACAAATAGAAGCAGAATTATTAATTGCTTATCTGCTGAAGAAGAAGAGGGGGTTGCGGGGCTGCTGCGGCCGCTGAGACGTTTTTCCCGGTGATCTTTTGCTGCAGCTGCTGCGGGCGAAATTCCGGCCGCTCGGACTCCTTTGCTGCCTCTATTATTTTTGGGCTTTTATTAAGCGCCAAACCTAAATAAAATTATGAACATTAGTTCCTTTTCCGACTTTTCCCCTTTTTTATTCACTCACCCAGGGGGACTCAGCGCTGAGCTTAAGAATTAGCCTGCAACGGCTAGGCAATTTATTACTTCGTCTTGGCAGCGGCAATGCGAAATGAACACGGCAAATAAATTAATTTCCACTCGCGTCACTTTCGGTACTTTTTTTTCTTTTTTTTTTTTTAATTCTGGACAAAAAAACCGAACTGAACTTTCCTGCTCGACTGCCAAGATCAAAAATAAATTGGAGACGCCCCGAATCGAGCGGGAACCCTCTCCATCGCTCTCGACCTCCTTCGGGTCGCAGCCGAAATTTGACAAGTTCCCCCCTTCAGCGGTGAACTCGCCCCTCTAGATCCGCTGAGCATCTCTGCACCAAGAAAGCTCGGACCTTCGCTGATACTCCCTAGATGGCGCCAGGGAAGTATCTTAACCTAAGCGCTGCATCAGGCGCTACACCTTCTCCGCCATCGCTCTATCTATGCAGCTTCTGTTTGCCAACTGTCTGTGTGTCCCGCAAAAAAAAAAAAATATTAAAAAATGAGCTGCCATATTTTTTTTACGTCCTGCACTTGCCTTCTTCATGGCCCTGTCATCTTATCATTTTTCTCACAGACAGCACTCCAAAATTTTTGCCCAGGGAGGGTGCTTCTTCAGCCATGTAGGGGTTAAGCAATTTTTTGGGAACCAAGTTCAAAGGCAAAACGCAAATTGGCTTGGTGCAAATTACGACATGTGAGCAGTGGGAAAAAAATATGAGGAGAAAATTATGGGTGAGGGTGAGAAGTGTAAAAATTTTGGAGGAAAAGGCCTCGGGGATGCTATGTCTGTTCGCATATGTCTGCCAATTTAGAAACACTTTTTTGCCAAATTTGATTAAAATGTTCTCAGAGGTTTTCATTTTTTTTTTCTGGAGGAATAAAAATGTATTTCTAATTTGTGCAAACTTTTGCAGGGATTGCAAGACAGAAAAAAAGTTAAAAAAAATAAGCAATTTGTTTTGACTGGCAGGTTTTTTATTTACTCTTGGGGTTACATGAGGTTACTGTTGAGATTTAAGGTTAGTTATTATAGGGGAATTATATTTTATATATTTAAATTAAGACGCGAATGGAACCTATCTTCCAAATCCGATGTTTTTTATACCATTGCAGTATTATATATATAAAAATCTTTATAGATTTTTATTAGGCTTAGCAATCTGCATATTAAGTTTAAGCATTTCAATCATTTTAATGTATGTAAATTATTAACCGTTTATATATTTAAAATTTGGCAAAGAAAACTACATATGTAGGGTATGGGGGGCCAAAAAACTATTCCGAATAAATTGTTTATTAATATAAAATATACAAACCTTCAATAACATTATCCAGCATTTATTCTTATATAAAATAAATTAAAAACTAAACAACAAAATACCTACTTCCCTTCTATGAACAAAGTTAACCCACAATATCCTCTTCCTTCATTTGCCAAAATTCCCATTGAAACTTGCAAACCCACTCCAGCAAAAAATATATCCTGGAGCACCTATAAAAATATCTTATTTGCTGCCAACTTAATTTGTCACAAAACGCAGAAGTCATCGCCAGAAACAGAAGGAGAAACAGAGCCAGGAGTCAGAGCCAGAGTCGGGGAACTGAGGACCGTGCAGGGAAGGAAAACAATTCATGCTAAATAAATTGCACAACAAAAGCCAGCTAGCAATATAAAATGAAAATATTTCGCAACGCAAATACGTATGCAAAATATATAGCTTCTTTGGTTCCAGAGCTCCAACTCCAGCTCCAGATCCAGCTCCAGGTCTCCAGCTTTTAGCCCGGTTCTTGGCCCGGCTCAGTTTGCCACTTAAACTCCGCTGCACGACTTCTTCGCCCGGAGAAGGAGCGGAAGAAGTTGGCATTTTACTTTTCTACTTTGTGGCTTACTTTGCCTTTTAGCTTTTAGCCATTTGGTTGACTGTTTCCATTTTTTTTTCGTTGCTTCTCCCACGTTTTTAATAAAAATGTGTATACAAAAAAGAAAAAATAAAATAAAGAAGAAAGTCCATGGGTATAGTTATAAATTTGCTGCAAGGGCGCAGTCAAAGCGCATTGTTCCTTGAATGAGGGCGGAATCAGGGTCCTATAGTGGGCGGGATCTGCACGCAACTTAACCATAAACAAGTTGTCTAGACTGTGGGAATGTTGAATGCTCTTTCGCCACCTCTTCTTGGTCGTTTTCTCGGCTGGCTACGAATACGGAAAAACACGAGGCAACTTTTTTGCGGCAAACATAATAAACATAATTCAAAATTATGTTCAGGTAGTTGGGGGTTAAAAGGGATATGCCTTGGCTTTTTGTACAAGGATAGACAACTTTTGTAATGTATTTTTGATTGAGATCTTGTGCTCTTCAGACTGTTAAACTAAGTTAAGGGAGTTTTAATTGCCAAAACAAATTAGTGAGTAATTAGTAAGGGGAATATTGAAAATTTTGCTTTGATTTAATTGTGTGATTTTAAGAACAGAAAATTTAAGGGTTATTTTTTGCCAGAAGATGGGTAATTTGAAAAAATTGTAATCTAACTTTTTCTTTGCTTGGAATTAAGGTTTAATTTGAGACTTTGCTCGAACCATCTGTTGATTTAATATGCTAAAAATATTAAATTAAATTACCAGGACAAACTCACCCCTAGAAACATTATCCCCCTTTTTAACCTGCACTTTGCACAGCCTCAATCACAATTTGGGGTTGAAAGAGTATGCCCAAGAAATCCGATCCATAATTATGTATGAAATTCCAATCAAAATTCAGCCCAAGAATATGACAAACCATTGAATTTGTGCCAAGAAAAAAGATAGAAGAAAAGAAAATTATTCAATTTGTAACTTGACAAGATACATAAAAAAACAAAATGGGGAAAGAAAAGCAAATAAAAAAAACCAAACTCTGGCACACACATGAGGAGAAACTTTAAATTAGCTGATTAACTAAGTAGTAAAACAAAACCATAAGCCAGAGGCAGTGAATTGGAGCAACTGAGGCAAAAGATTGTCATGTCCAATGTCTACATAGGATTTGTGTCTGCCAGGATAAAATTGTAGGAAATGGAATAGGGGGAACGTACATTTCAGGACGAGTGCAGGAGCAACAGGAACAACGGACGGAGGCAATCACAAAATACTGGAAATAATATTTTCTCTACTTGTAATACCGCTGAGAGTAAGGGGATATTAATGTGTTTCTTTGAGAGAATTTTAATTTTTCAGATAGATGAATGTTTTTACCAACTAGTTTTATATAAAAAATTATAAACTTTGAAGAGTTTTTAACAAAAATTTGTTTCTTTATTATTTTCAGGGATATTTGAATGATTTCCAGTTTATTTTTATGTTTTTTGAGATAAAGAAAATAGTCATGGGTAGATTTAATTTTAAAATCTATGAATATGTTTCTATTTCTTAATTTTATATAAAGGATAAAAAGCTCTTTTACTTTTCATGAGGATAATATTTTTATTTATTATTTTTAGTGAAAATTTAATGAGTTACAAATATATTTCAGGGAACACTTAGGTCAATTTCATTTAAAATTAAGAATCTTTCTGGTGATTGTAAAATAGTGAAAGTATTATAATTTTGAAGGCAAATATATTTTAAAATACAGCATAATAATCTAGATTCCAACTGCTACCACCAGGTATACCATAGTCGAGGTCTTTAAACGCAGTATTCCATCATATAGCTTTTGTTTCAGTTGCGCTTCGCTGCAGAAAATAAGAAAAAAATGTGTACGAAACACAGCCGGGGCTAAAAAATCAACACAACCAGCGCCAAAATCAAGCCAACAAAAATTTTTGGGTAGTAAGCAAGGCAGAGATATGTTGGGTGTGTGTGGGGGGGCGGAGGGAAGTTAGGAACTGCAGCGAAATGAAAAACGTATTTTATCTTTCCACTGGCGAGAGGCGAGCGCGAAAAGCGAACCAAAGCTCAGGAGCAACATGATAAAAGAGCACACCATTTATCAAAAAAGCAACAAAAACCAACACACAAACTCGCGTATATATCTGTATATCCAAAAAAATATATAGCACCGGCACAACCAAGAAAAATATATATATGGCGCACAGTGGGCAAGGAGATTGACTCCGAACTGAAAATGTGACTTTTAGGCCGTTTTTTGACTTCACTTTAAGTGAATGTTGACTGCAGCTGGGTACAGTTGCGTCTCCTCTCGCTAGATATTCCGTGCACTGCAACCCTGCCTAGGCCAGGGTTGCCTCTTGCTAATCGGAAACGCTGTTTTTTGCTTGACTTTTCGCTCTGACCACTGTGGCTACTCTGGCAGAGCGGCGGCTGTTGGCTGTCGTTGCCCTTTAGTTTTGACTTTTATGTTTTCGCCGCTCACACATATAAAAATGTGCACAGTCATGCACACAAATATACAAGCAGACATCCCATATATGTGAATAAGGGGGGTATGATAGGGGAATACCCTTTTTGGGGACTTCATAAGACAAAAAATAATTTTTATTACAATTGAAAGGTATTTCACGTCCCCAAAAAGTTTTCCCTTGCAGACTTGGTTTTTTTCTTGTATTATTTTTTGGTTAATGAACAATTTTAGGTAAATATAGAAAAAATTCAAATAAGTTCGTGATTTTAATTTTGTAATATTTAATAAATATTTCCCCTTTATTGCTTATTTCCCAAAAAGGATATTCATTGTTCTCACATGTCTCACATCCTTCACGGTTAACTCTTCTTTCTTGTAACATGTTTCTAGATATTTTTTTTATTATTATTTGGCTTCCTGTCGAGCCAAAAATATTTTGTTCGCCAACAAAAATAACAGTAAATGTGGCTTACTAACATTTTCGCTGCTAAGAAATAAGAACGCACACGGGGTGGTGGGCAATGAGGGGAAATCCCCCATTCCAGGCCAAAATGGGATATGTTGTAAAATAAAGCCAAATATGAAATGAATGAATTTTTGTTACCCACTGACACGATTTATTTACGAGTGTCCCGCCATTGTGTGTATGTGTATGACCCCACCCAACCCACCACCTCTCTCTCTCTCTATGTTCCCTAACTCCATTTTCACCCCAAAAACAAGAAGAAAAAATAATATTACAACAATAAGCTCTGAAAAGAACAACAATTTTTATTATCGTATGTTCGCTGGATGGCCGTACTGTGTACATCATTATACAACAATTGAAATGTTGTTTGGCGTCGCGTTGGCGGTAACGAACAGATGAGATGGTAGTGTACAGTGTAGGTCAAAGAAATAGATTAGGGATTTTCTGGGAAAAATAATATATATATTTTTAAGTAATAGAAGAATATATTTATCTAACAAGCTAGGATGAAGAATAAGATCTGGGAGTTTTGCTTGAAAAGTTTTTGCAGCGCTATCTTAAAAAGACGAGGTAAAATATCAACGTTTTTTTTTTAAATTTAAAAATGTAACACTTTTTGAAAATACTTTAAGGTATATCTATGATATAATATATACATAATTTAATAAATTAGTTTAGCTTGCCAAAATTAAGCTCTTATAACTTATCTGTAACTGTAACTCAACTGTAAAAGTGTGTATGTTAGATGGGCTTAGAGTAAGTTGAGGTTGGGGTTTCAGTTCCAATGGTGGTCCATGTCCTCGTCCTCGTCCTCGGACTTTGGCAAAGCCAGAGTGAGAAGGGGGGACGAAAGCGGGGGCCAGACTGGAAAATCACTGCCAACTTTCCGGCAATTGCTAAGACGAGTGGTGGGGACCTTGGCACCAAAACAAAATAAAATACAGGCCGATTTTTTTCAATTACCAGACATAATATATGGGTCCTATATGCTGTCATGACCTTTGTGCGAAATTAGATGGCGTTTCTGTATTTCGGGAGGGGGTTGAAGATGAAGTACCGAACGTAAGGTGATACATATCTGAAATTTATGTTGCCGTTGTCCTCTAATATGATTTGGAATTCATTTTTCCCTTTGTTACACAGCCAAGGTATCTTGCCAATTGTCATCAATTTGTGAGCTTCAAAAATTGGGGTCAATAAATGTATTTACAGTGAATAACAAAGAAATTAGGTGGCTTTTGTTTATGACTTAATTGTATTTGTATGTAAATAAATGCTGGCAATGACAATGAATTGGTTTTATTCATATTTGAAGGTATATTGGGCAGGTAAAATGAGGATATAATAAATACATAATAACTTCTTTTGTATGGGCATGTGTATAATTTTTACTTATTAATTAATTGACATTTATTTGATTTCTGTAATTTATGAATTTAAATGGATTTCACTCATCAATTAAATTTAATTAATTTGAATATCAACTTAACACATTGATTTAATAAAATGTTGAACCATAAATATGTACAACATATCTTTACTCTGCTTAAACTCATATAATTATTTAATTAAATCCAATTAACTTGGATATATATTTATATTTTTTTAAATTATATTTTTAAACATATCTTTTGGATATTATTTAAGCAATTTCATGTCATATCTAGTAGTTTCCTCTCCGATAAAACTCAACCCTTTTCTCTTACCCTATCAGATGCCAAAAGCTCCAATATTTTCTTTTTGAAGGTCCCGGAACCCAGGCCTGGCCCGTCTTTCATTTAAATTCATACAGAATGCGAAATATGAAAAGTTAATTTAAGTTTCACTTACAAATGGAAATGAAACAAAATGAAATGAAATCCATCTGTGCCCCCGCACAGCAGCAGTAGGAAAAAAGGCCAGCAAACATCATCCGCTGTCTGGGATCCCGGACTTTTAGCCGGTCTCTTACCCGCGGGGGAAACGGAGCTTGGAGGTTGGAGGTTGGGGGTAGCTGTGGCCGCCGCTGAAAAGGGTTGCTCTTTTGCTAATAGATTTCGCATAAATTTATGCGCCCCTTTTTCTGAAATATGAGCGCCACGGCGACGAGGACGACGACGAGTTCACGACATTTGTTTAGACAACTGAAAGGCAGAGGCGGCACAGAGAGGGGGGAGGTGGAAAACTCTCCAGAGTCCGGGGGAATGGGAAATGTTTTTCTCTCTCTATTTGCACAAAATTAAACGCATTGCCAACTGCCAGGCTACAATTATCCCTTGTACAAATTCATTTGCCGCACTATTGTCTCTTGCAATTAACAACAACAGAACGACGACGATTTTTGATAAATGCTCCCAGATAAGCAGTGAAAACGTGGCCAAAATGAGGAGCAACAACTCCTGGCTGCTGCTTGCCTGCTGCTCCTTCTGCCACTTTTGAGTGTCTGTCGTAACTTTTGGTAGCTGGTAGCTGTTAGCTGGTAGAAGGATTCCCTGCTAGCTTTACGGCTTTCTCGCATAATTGCTCTGTCATTGTCGAGTTGGTTCGAAGACGCCGGCAAAGACGAATCCTTCCACCAGTCAGGAAGGCTGGCTGGCAGCTTCCGGGGGTAAGGAGAGGTTCAAAAGAACCGAAATGCGAATTTAGTTATAAAAAGCAAATTGCGCTGGCAAATTAGTTGCCATTTAAGAAAGCATCGGAGTCAACGTTGTCCTGGCAGCAACCATAAACCGAAGGAGTAAAATAAGGGAAATCATAAGCCAGGCAAGTAGACTGAAGAGCTACACTTTACCATAATTTCATTATGATTTTAGGATATATAAAATGTAATTAATATGTGATTAAGATGAATCCTCTAGAAACAAGAACTTACAAGATTCCCCTTCAAAATCTTGAGTGTAATTTCCAGACTCTCCTTAGGTTTCCTCGAAATCTTTAACCAGCTTTCAGGTATGCCCTCAATGTCCACTTAGTTAATGCCATAAAAACTGCACTCGAGACTGGTTGGAAAATGTTCTTTCTTTGGCCTTGGCAACAATGTGATAAAACCATAAAATTTTTGATTTGACAAAATGCATGTTTGAGAGCACGCGGAAATCTCAACGCAACTCATCTCCAAATGAAGTACAGGGATGAGGCGGAGAGACGAGACTGAGAGATCATGGCTGGAAAGCCCTACCTGAGTTTTTCACTCTTTTTTTTTTTTTGTTTTTGAACGTAGAGTTGTTAACAAAGTTTGTCGCTTGGTAGAGAGAAAAAGCAAAGTGGGGTAAAACTGGAAAACGGGAGAAAAAGTTAGCAGTTAATGCGACAAAAGGGATTTACGTAGACAAAGTTGGGCCGCATTGCAGTCATCGCTGGCTTCACTCCGGTCCTTGGGTATATTAGCTCACAGAAAAGTGCACATGATGAGTGGGAAAAGTGGATGAGGGGGAGAGGGTAGGGAGGAATAAGAGGGCGAAAAGCTGACGGGGAAGCCCCTTGAAGCATAATAAAGAAAGCGCACGCACATCACGCCGTCAGCATTGGCGCACTTCAAGGCTGGAGGCATTCTCTCTACGTTGTGTTGAAAGGAAGAAGGACCCAGGATGAGCTCATAGGCTTCAAGGTGCAGATTATGCACAGGGAGAAAAAGGGAAATGAATTTGCCATATTGTAGATTAAAATTTGAGTTCAAAATTACAAAGCAAGAGGGTAAAGGGTCTTGTGTCAAACGCAAGCTAATCTTTTGCAATTAATTTCTATGCTTTAGCTTAAAGCTTTTTCGTTATTTTTAAATAATAAAACAGTAATTATTTTTATTTTGTATCTTTAAACACGTTCTTCATCCTTAAAAATAACATATTTTTTGTAGTAATAAATCCTTGTACTATTTTTTATATAGTTTCTTGTTCTATTTTTTGTATACAACATTTTTCTCTCCGTGTAATGTTCCTTCTTTTCTGGCTTTGGTGCTTTTCCCCGCCCCCTCATTTGCAGTTTGTGGTTTGCGGCAACATTTTACAAAAGGCGGCCATTGTGTTGCTTTAATGAAATGAATTGCTCCGGGTTGCGGGACAAGAGGATCTTGAAGCGTTGAGAGATGCTGTAGTACGTACACCTCCTTGCACCGTGTCATGTAAAATTTAAAGCCACTGAAAGATGCAGCAAAAACCACGAAGGATTCCCTCGCCCGCAAATGTACACATGACCCACAATCAATCAATGGAGACAATGGCTGGAACAGTTGGGCAAAGACACTCAAGGTTTCAGGGAGCGAGCCAGGGAAAACCTTTGCAACTTTCTGTGGGTTTTCCCCATGAAGTTGAGATCAATGCAGTCAGAAAAATTAGGGTTTGGTTAAATAAGAGAGGATTTGTGTTTAAAATTAAGGTTTAAGTTGAATGAATCAGAAAAAAAGTGGAAAAAATATTTACTACAAGTTTCTGGATATTTTGAAGTTATTTTACAATTTTTTAAAATAATTTTATCATTTAGATTCTTTTAGTAAAATTTTTACCATTTAAATATAATTTTATTATTTATTTGGAGGCCATAAATAATTTATAAATATTTATTTACTTATTTATTATTATTTATTTATTTATCGTTAATTCGTTGGCTACAAAATAATCTCACTTTCAAAAAAAGGTTTCCTTTTTTATGTTTAATTGTTAAATATTTATGATTTGTAAGTGTTTTTGTTATAGTTTATATTTCTTATTAGTTAACACTTTATTTTTCATCATTATATTATAATTTCTCTGGCTGCACTTCATCTTATCTTTTACTATTCAGTGTACAACTCATATGCGTATTCGTTTCCGCTTTTTGGCAACTTCTTCCATTCGCAGTCGAAACAAAAGCCACAAAATAATGTGCCATGAAATAGAAATTGTTTGCCACCAAAGCTGCAACTTGGGTTACATCCCCACTATCCCACCCCGCCCACCGAGAAGCCTCCTCTACTTTTCCTTTATATATTTGCGAATTTTCTGCAGCGTAACTTTTGGAGAAGTCTCCGCTTTGCCCCCCCTTTGGCCTGTCACTCTCACTTTGGACTTGACTTTGGTAGAATTTTTCAATTACACTACATTCAACTGTGCGGGCGCTGTTCCGAAGCGTGACTACACTTAAGGAAGTATTTATAGGTATTTATATATAAATATTACTAGTTTTTTTTTATTGTTTTTAAATGAAGGTAATGACTTTATTAAATTTAAACTTTCTAGAAGAATACAAATCGTTTGAAATACATTTCAAACTTTGAAAGCAATAGGAATTATAACAAATTTAATATAGGTTATTTTTGAATCTTTCAGGCTTTTAATGTGAATGTTTTTGAGTAAACATAATTCTAAAGGTTTTAAAAATATTATACAAATTAAAAAATATATTTAAGTGTACTCTTAATGGGTTACAAAAATAAAAACCAACTGGTAAAGTCACACCAATGTGCCACAAAGTGGACCCTGCCCCTTTTTCGCGACTTATTTGAGTTCTCAATGTCTGCGCAAGCTGTGAGACATTTTTAAATCTTAAAAATACTTTCGATTGGCCAGCGCCGATGGGCTCCAGGGCAGAGAGGGGCCCGGGGCAATGTGTCAGGATGCGTTGCGTGTTTTTTGTGCCACGCCACCTCGACTGGAATTTGGTTTCGCATTCGCTTGGAAAATGGCAAACGGTGGCATCAGCTTAGACGGACTAGACTTCTATCCCAAAAAAAAGCAAGAAACTTGTACATAGGGATGGAAATCGAGTAATATGAATTAAATTATTTTCATGGGTATTATTTATTTTAAAGGAATTTTAAAGAATTATAGTTAATTATAGAAGTCGGAGTCTAAGTTAAAATGAAGGAATAAATATACATTATTTTATATTTCTTTTTATCAAATTCAAGTACTTCAAGTTATAGAAGAACTGCTAAATGACTTACTTATATAGCACCATAAATAAATATATTCATATTATATAACATATTTAATTTTTAAAATATTTTAAGCTATTTTCCAGCCCTGTTTTTATCCTGCAAACTTCTAGAGGAACCACGTTTCCCAGACTCGACTCCCCGTCTTCTCGCCTCGCTGTCTGCCTTCGCTGGCTGGAAATTTGTTGTGCAGGCTATGAAGTCAGGTAAGCCCGGAGAGGACAGGTGCCCGGAGAGAGGACAGGTGCCCGGGGACAATTTTCGGAAGGTGGAGGTGGGATGTATGGACTGTTTTTAGGGCGGCCATCCCGCCATTTGGGGCACGTGATGTTGCGTTTGTCGCCGTTGCCGTGGCGATTTTCATGTTACAAAGTCGCCAGCCTCAGCGCTATCGCAATGCCCATTCCCATTCCCATGCCCCATCGTCATCGTTGTCTGTCGCCTGTCGTCTGTTTTGTGTAAAGAGTTTTACTCTGCAGATGTTGCACAGAAAGAAAATATGTGGGTGATACAGGATATAGTATTAATAAACATTTGAACCTTTACAAAAAACTGTAGGATCCATTTAGAAAAATTAACATATTTCAGTGATTTAACGGAAAAATTTTTAGTTTTGAGATTATATTTTCTTTTAGTGCATTTCCCAGCCTATTTTTCCACGCTGACAATTTTTGGTGCAGCCTTCTGGGCTGCAGGATGGGTGGGTTTTCCTGTGGTGAGTCATGTGTCTGCCATCCATCTCCATCGCCATGCCGGCCGACCAGTATCTCCGTGTGCTTGGTGTGTTTGGAAATGGTTACAAAATGCGTAATTAGCGTTATGGCAGGGCATTTTCCTGTTTTCCTTTCGCTCCTTCCAACAAAATACATCGGGGGCGTGCCTAATGGGCGTTAGCAGAAAATGTGGTGTTGCTAAGCAGGCGAACTATGGCGCATTAAAGTGGGATTTGAGGTGAAAGAAAGGGTTTGAGTACAAATACAATTACAAAAGAAATATCTAGGTTAGAAAAACTACAAGTTAAGAGAATAAAAACATCAATATTTAATTAATATATAATAAATATATTTTCCTTTAATTTCAAAGTCTGTCTTTATTTTTTCATATGCGAAACTTTATATTTAGCTTGACATTATTTGTAATCCCCTCGACATTTTCGATTTCTTTGCAAATCTTTTCAGCCATAAAAACCGCCTTTCCATATATATTTTTTTATGGCCAAAAGTTTGGCAAAAAAATGCTTTTTCTTGTCCACCAATTTCAATCAAGTGCTAAGGCCATACCCCTGTTAGACCATAAAAAAAAACTAATTCAATGTTTCTTTTTTCGCATTCAAATTAAAAATGACCAGGACAAGCAGTAAACTATATCCCATGTGTGGATCTTTGTGCCATTCTGAGTATCCTTCTTTGTATATGTACAGGCATTTCACGCATTTTGTTTGTCTCGATTTCCCTGTCCCCGAGTGTCTGCCTTTCAGTTTTTTAATTCGTTTTTCGTTGCCTTTGCCCCGGGAAGGAAATACAATAGGAGAAGACAAGTGGCGAAAGGTGGAGCAGGACTGAGGGTCCTAGCAATTTCCGTCTGCGTTATCGAGAACGTATAAACAATAAAAAACAAGCGGGGAAAAAGGAGGAAACTATACACCAGACAGTCAGTCCAAGCCAGCTCCAAATGTCAACCCTTACAGGGGAGACCCAACCAAGCTCACACCCTGCTCAAGGACTCCAATACAATCCTAGTTGATGTCACCAGAAAAAAAAGAAGAAATTTTACGGCCCTTATTTTCGACTCGTGTCTTAAAGTGTAAGCTTTTAGAAGGGGGTTAGGAATGCTATTTTGAAGGGGGTGTTATGGGTTTCTATATTTGATTTTAGATTAAAAGGATTCTAAAATTTAAAAGCAACAAAAATGGGCCTTTAAATTCAACCTATGTTGGGAGTTACGAATTAATGAATTTCATGAGCTTAAGATATTTTATTGATTAATATGTATTTACTTGTAGAAAAGTATATTAAAAATTCGATAATTTACTTTACTTCATATTTTTTGCCTTACACAATATTAATAGATTTTTAATTAATTATCGAGATTAGTAACTCCTTCCCTTCCCTCTCTTTTATTTCTTATATGAAATAATACACAAAAGCAATGCTTCCATCTCATTTTACCTTCATAGTAACATGTTTTCCTTCTGTAAAAATATTTTCCCATGTCTGGGAATCTCTGCTTTGTTCCTTATTTTTGGCATATCCTCATATAATGCTGATGATGAATTTCGATCCAAATGGGTTCTGGCTGTCATGGAAACAATCAATATCCAAGTAAAATGGGAACGTGTAGTTTCCTCTTTCGAAACAACCCCAAACCCCGGATTTGGCTCTTCAATTTCATCCTTTTTTGAGCTTTGTGTTTATGCGGAAACTGGCGCCGGATTTAGTAGCAATTTTGTCTGGCAAAATGGGTAATAAAATGTTGAAAAAAATAAGAAGCTCAAAGTAAGGAATTTAAGGTCGCCAAAAAAACGTCCAAGGGAGGATCTCTTTAAAATTATATATTTCCATATACATTTAGCAAAATTATCTTTTTCAATGATAATATGGTTAAGTATTTAATCCTATTAATACATTAGTATTAAAGAATATAGTGAAAAACTAATATTTAAGTAATTATGCATTTAAACCTTCGAAAATTAAATCTAAACGCAAATGAAAAAGCTATAATTTTGTTGGTTTGAGAGGAGAAAATCAATTTACGTTTTAATTTGCATAAATTTCCTGAAACTTGTCAACCATTCGGAACAATTGCTGGCAGTGGAGTTTTAATCAGCGGACTTTCGATTTCACATTGCGGTTAACTGCATCATTCCAGGGACATTTTCGCCACCCCTCGGCAGGACCCAGGACTCTTACATGTATAGTACGACCACCTCTATTCCATCGAGCAATCGGCAACCCAACGGACATCCGCTCCGTTTGATTTCCGGCATGTGATTGAGTGCACAGCGATTGAGAGCGCCGATGGATGGCTATGGCTGCAGTGACGTCGCAATGATGACGCAGTGCCTTATGAAAGCAGTGCCGATGATTCAGCTGATTTTTGGGGGAGCTATTTGGTTTTTTATAGAGTTATTTGTTGAATTAGGGAGAGTTCGGGTTATGTAGTTTATTTATAAACTATTTAATTGTGTCTTAAATATTTTGTTTTCAATAAAATCGGAAGGAAAGCTTAGTAATATTTTAATCCAAATATTTCTAGTGTATAAAACGTTTTTTAAGAGATGTTGCTTATCATTTTAGTGTCAATTTAGTTTAATATTATCATTAGATTCATAATTTTTAAAAGACTATTACATTAGTTGAAAATAGTTTTAGCTATTTTTTTTCTGTCACCACTGCCTTGGAGGCTGCTTAATTTGGGGGATGTGTCATTTTCGTGGCTTCTCATCAGCAGCATTCATAAAGCGATTAGTTCTCGAACCTCGAACGTGTGCCGATTAATTTGCTGCAAGGCCTTAGATATGCCAGGCACTCGCTTTCTGCGTCAGCAGAAAAAAAGTATCAAATTACATTTTTTTTTTGGGCGTGAATTGTTATTCAATGCTCATTCTGGGGGTGTTTGGTCAGTTGGGGAGGTGTTTTCCACTTTTTTTTCCTGTTGCTGCTGCGGGTAGTTCAAAGGAATCACATCAAACGAATGCACTGGTTAGCAATGAAATGTGACAGGGTGGGAAATAAGAGCTTGAAATGCCAAAATTGCAAAATTTATAAGGGTTCTCATTTTTTTTAGATTTAATATAAAGCTTTAACATATGAAAAACTGTTAAATTTTCTTACCAAAAAAAAGTTCTGTTGACACAGAAGATATTTAATAAAAAAACTTTACATTTAAGTTGTAAACTTTCTCTTATTTTTCTTATATTTCCTTGTTAAACTTCCTTTTTCATATTCTTTCAGTTACTATCTCAACTTATATCCTGCTTAATTCTTTCCCTTTATGGATTCTTTTATTTTCAGTTTTCCACTCAGTTTTCCATTCTTATCTGTATCACCACGAAAGTCTATGCTCATTTGCCATTCATTCTTTTATAAATATTCCACAGCTTCCCCAAACGGATTTCTTTCTCTTGCTCGTTTTTTGCTTTACACTTTTATGGTATTTTCTTGCCATGGCTTTTCCTCGCCAACTTTTCCAGCGACCTGTCCGGAACAATCTCTAGTGTCTTGGGCGACTATCAACAGATTATGTGATAGTTAAAGCCCGCCATTTTTAATTGCCATGGCAATGACATCGCATGCCAATCTCTCTCGTTATCCTGTTCCTGCACCCTGCTCCCTGCTGCTCCTGTTTCCTCCATTTTGCCACCCATTCAGGCCATTCGAACTATCCTCGAAAACTTAGCCACATCATAAAAAGTGCTGGCAGGCGCTGTCGCAGCCAGGAGTTCCGGTTGTGAAGGCTGCCACTGAGGGAAAAGGTGGGTTCGAAGGGTTAAAAATTGATCTTATAATATAGACAATTATTACATTTCTTTAATTTTATTTAATATTAATATAGAATTAATTTAAAATATTTATTTCGATTTATACTGTTTTAGCAATGAATTTGTAATGCAAAAAATGGCCCAAGAATGTTTTTTATTTACTCCAGGAACAATTTACGAAATTGGTACGTTTATTAATATCTAAAATGTATAACAAATTAAATACTATCTAAAAATTTGTATTTTACCTAATGAAAAACCAACTGATAGATAGCAAAGCTAGTTCTACCTTAGAAACCAATCCATTCTCCCTGTATAGTTGGTAACCATAAGCCACGTCCCATACTGCCTTTAACCTACCACTAGCCCCACACTTTAACCCCTTTACGCTAACCCTGCCCCCTTGTTAACCCCTACTCCTGTCTAACCCCACTTTAACCCAACACTAACCCCCACCATGGCCCGTTTGATATCCTCGCACCGCACTTCATTTGAGACTTTGAACTGCAAATAGACAAACGTGTTTCACAGCAGCAGCAGATCCACCAAAGGGAGGGAGGCGAAGTGAGGTGGAGGGAGGGGGGTGTCCCATCTGCTTTTCACTTTTCACATTTCCATCATCACAGCCTTTTGCGCCGCCTTTGCTTTCGTTTTTTGCTGTATTTGCATATCAAATTAAAAGCGCCCGAGTAATTTTAGCGCTTTCCACACAGACTCTCAGAGATGGATAGAGCTGGGGCCATAGAGCTGGCTGCAGGGGTTGGGGGAAACGGAAGTTTGCCAGGAGCCGGGAGTGGGATTTTCCCTACCATATACATATATATCCCTCTACACCACAACATGGCGCGTTTTTCCGGCACATTGTCTGATTGTCTGATGAGGGCACAGCCCGTAGCTGTGAAATAAATAAAATACACGTTAGATGGTTCGGCATTTAAAAGCTATAATTAAAAAGCAACCAAAACAGTGGCACCCACTGGGGCAGGGGAGGGGGGAGTGTAAGTGGGAGTGGTTGTGGGAGGAGGCAAGTAAAGCTAGACGAGTCGGGGATTTGATTTACTCCTGGTCTGGCCGGAATCTCCCGGACTTTGCTTTGTAAAATATTCAAATGGCGCTCGCGATGCGTCGACACACAAAATGGCATTACAATCGTGTAGAAGCGACATGGCTGCACAGTGAAAAAAAGCTGGGTAGAAAGCTATCCTTTTCCAGTAGAAGCTTTAAGGTTAAACGAAAATGTTGTTAAAAATAGATTAAGGGTTTTCAAAATTGATACTTATTTCATTTCTAAACATATTTTGGATGCGCTAAGGCGGTTTTAAAAACAATAGTAATTTTTTTAGTACCCCATCAATATACTATTTGTCTTGTAATTTAATATTAATACATTCTCTTAAGTATAGTAATATTTCTTTTCAGTGTAGTACCTATCTATGCCTGTATATTTGCTGACTGTGTGTGTGCTATCTCTATCTGTGCCTGCGCATTTTAAAGCAACTTTTTAGGGCCTCAAAAGCATGTAAAGCAAACAAATTGTTCCGATTTGTTTATCAATGAACCAACAAGTGGATTTTTAAGTGCAAAACAAATTCACTTATTTCGATTTCAGCGATTCTGCAATTTTTATATATAATTTATTTTTTTGTTAGGCAGAATATATAAAGAATAATGTTAATAAAATAAAGAAAGTTATATTCTATTCCATTTTATATTTATATAAAATCTTATCCAAATTTCTATTAGATATTATTTCAAATTTCCTAATTTCCACTATGAAAATACAATAAGGATGTGCGAGTAAGCCTCAGAGTGTGTATGCTACTTAGGTGTGCCTGTTGTGGCGGGCCCGTCCTTTATTATTCAAGATTATCCTGCGGGTATTGAAGTGCCAGGCGATGTGCTGCTCTGTTGCCACGAAATCCTGAGAACTCCCTCGGCATCACCAAATCGATGACATGTTTGCGTCGCCAGCATGTCTGAGATCGGCCCACCGCCCCACAGAAAGCCACAGCTCCGCAGTTACCCAGCGAAAATCAAGGGAAAACTATAATGGTAAAGCTCTACCAGCCACAGAATTTTCACGGAAAAATATGGATTTTAATTTAAAAATATTTAAAAAAATATTTAAAATATTAAAATTTGTTTATTTCCCACGATTTTAGATTTTAGGTATTTTTTAGGTGCAATTTATATTGATTTTAAATAAGAAATGTAAATTTGAGTTATTATTATTATTGTTTTCAAATAGTTTCTCGATATGTTGAGTTCCTTTTTCGCCCAGTGTTTACTTCTCCTTTGCCATTCAGGTTTTAGTTACATAATTTGATTAGTTGCAGCCAAATTTTCCAGACATCATCATAAATATTTGAAGCGAAAGCAGAAGAAAAAAAGATTTATTTACTGATTATAGACACAATGATTTATGATTGCCGTCTTTGTTATAGCGACTTGTCAGTCAGTCCAGTCCAGTCCAGGCCAGTCAGTGGCTCAGTCATTCAATCAGTGGGCCGTGTGATTAGCCCTGACATGTTATGTCAATTTTCCAAATCATTTTCTCCTGCTCGCTCCCAGAAATCAAACAAAGGATTAAACACACACACACATGCCAAGGGAGAGTCGGAAAAAAAGAGGAATCCTTTAAAAACTTGCCCAAACAGCGTTCTTTCATTAGGCAAACAAAAGCAGGACGCGACGCTTGATGGAATTAGTTTTATTTTACTTTTTTTTATTTCTTCTAAATTTTTTTTTTTGGTATTTGGAGCTGTGTGCTTTGGCCCTCGTCCTTCCCAATTTTCCTGGGGACTCGTGCAAACCATTTAAAACGCAGATTGTCATCCATTAAGAGATTAGAAATTTTCAAGGGTGTTTTTTTTCCACCCATCATCGGTGTGTGCTCGTGCTCGTCCTTTGTCTCACTTGGACGAAATGGCATGAGTTTCGCAAACAGGATATAGACAGGACATTCGGAGCGGTCGTAAAAAATATCGACGCCGGATTTCAGGAAGCATCAGCAACTTTCCCATAAAAATCACTTCAAATGTCATATTAGGCTGGGTGGGAGATGGTTTTCGGATTTCGGGCCAATCCCCTTAGCCAAAAGGACAATTGGCAGGGCAAAAAACACGGAGGAGCATGGAGCAGTAGACTGAATTGGAAGCGAATTCGTATCGGCAAATTGAAATCTGTGCGACCGAGTCAAACGCATAAGTTTGGCCGGAGACGAAAAAGACGGAGATGAAGTTCAGCCAGCCATAGAATACATATGCTTGACGTAATCCTTTTTGGCCGGCAGTGTCCTAGCACTTTGTCCTCCGCTTGTTCACAGGATTTTCGACAAATTTTGTCTGTTTTGACTCGGCAACAGCCACTGCTGCTGCTGTTGTCACTCGAAGTTGCTTGTTGTCGTTGCTATTGCCGGCGTTTCAAATCATTTTCAATTGCTTGACCAAAGGAAATGGGTGCTCATATTTTAAGTAGTGGCTGGCAGTGGGTAAAGTTGCTTACTGTTACGCTTCAACAAAGATCCTTCTCCGGGCTGAGAGTTTCAGCTGGGAGTGGGCTTTGAGGGGGAGAAGCTTCCTTAGCTGTAACTTATACATATGGATGTACAATTACGTTTAAGATAGTAGGAATCGCAGCCATTAATTATGAAATTAATACCATAAGCGATTTTAATAACAAAATATATTTATTGCTTTGCTACCAGAAAAGATCTTATGCTACTGCTAAATTCCTTTGACTTATCTCAGCTTTGTTAGTTTTTTAAGAATTAATATTTAGTTTGTCTAAGAGAAAGAATGCTTTTTTTGAATGCCTTTCAAAAAATCTTTAAAAAACTGTATTAAAAAAAATATAAACCTATATTCACTGAATTTAATTGCTTACTTTTAAAAACCTTTAAACGATTTTACAAATTCTTTTGGATCATATTAAATATTTTTCATTTAAATTTACTAATAGCTGACAAGTTTACATTGTTATTGTAATTATATTAAGTCCCTAACTTATTTAATTTGTATTAATTAAATATATTTTATAATATAAATACAATTTAATCAAATCAAACTCTAAAAACCCGTCAACCATTCCTATTTCTCTGGCCTCTATTGTATGATTTAACGACACAGACCCAGTGCCAGTGTTCGTGTGCCTGTGTGTGCGTGAGAATGGAATGCTACTCTCAAGTTAAAGTGTAATTGCATTAGCAAAGTGGCTGCAAAATTTAAATTACTGCACATTGTTCGTCTCGCCTTAATGCACACTTCAATTTGCATTTAAATTTAAATTTCAAATTCGATTGCCTGGCAATTGGCAGGCGCAGCATTGGCGATAAGCATATCGGCCGCAAGCAGTTATCGATCGGCCACACAAAAAAAATGCAAACCATATCTAACGAAATAAGACCTAATTAAGTGCTATAATTAGGACAAATTAGGTTGGCAAATGTTCGCGAAAAAAAGTGAGAATACGTATTAATATTGTCATAATGCGCAATTCGCAGTAAACAACGCGTCGGTCCAATTAGTGTTTGTGTGTTTTTAATGGTCACTTGTGAAAATTTAACGCTGCCGGCATCGTAAAGCAATTTTAACTATTTTCAACAAATTCCAGTGCACGAAAAATGTTAACACACAAGAGACAGCAATGCGGGGTGAGTGGAACGTTTTTAGTTATTGTTTAAACAATTTTTATTTCACTGCAAGCATGTGCATCTCTTTTTACCTGCTTTTATTGTTGTTTCTCTGTAACTGAAATGTCATCACAGAAGGAGAGGTGCGCTCTTGGGCGTAAGAAAGTAAAAGGGAGTCTTTTTCAGACTTCCTCTTTGTTGCTGTTCCAATTAGAAGCTTGTAAACTTATGTTTTGTTGTTACATGACATGTAGTTTTTGTAAAAATTACTGCGAAAAATCTTAAATTTGTATCCCTTTGAAGAAGTAATATTTTTAAGCTTCTTAACGCGGTTTTAAGAGTAAACCAAATGTAATAATTTATAGATTCAATGTCTATTTTATTTCAAAGCTTTTATCGTTTTAAAATTTTGGAATATTTAGGTAAATATTATGTTTAAATAAAATCAAAAGTGATTGAAGAAATTTCTAAGATTAAAGTATGGAAACATTTGTAATGTATATACTTATTTTTCATAAAACGTATATATTCTTATACATATTTCATATTATAGATTGCACACATAAATCCTCATAAACTGCATTGCTGTCGTCAAGTCCTTTCAAAAATACGTCTTTATATTTTTGTTTGTACCCCAAGAAAAGTTGGTAAATATCACTGCATGTAAATCATGGCATCAACTTAACTTTACGTAGAATGTAGTTAAAAAATATGTACTCTCTTGGCAAAGTAAAAACTTTTGCTGTTTATGAATTTATCTTTTGGCTCCCGAGTTTTGTGCACCTGAAATGTTGATTTATCCTCTGCTGGCGGGATATTGCGTTATTGCACTTGTGCGCTTGTTTTGATTTAATGGCAAGCTGCTCAGTTATCACTTTAATAACTTGTCAATATACATACATAAAATGTTGGTCGCTGGGGCCTGTCCCTCTCTCTCTAGCGTCCAAATGCCGGCAAAACTTTCTCCCTTTTCTATGGCTAAACCCATAGCTGGTCGTCCTCGTCTCGTCCGTGTCGCGCGTCTCCTTTTAGTTTGGTTTTCATCATGAATTTTCAAAAACTTCACTCGCTAAAATTGCAGCAGCAACGCTGGCAACGGGAAAGTTCTTATCGCCGTCTCCGTCGCCGTCGCATTCGCCGTCTCACTTATCTTGGCATAAAATTTGTTTCCACAACGCGCATCGTGGGGCTGAAGAACGACTTGGGGTTGTACAGTAGCCACTAGAAAGTTTGGTCTTTAAATTTGTTTGGAATTTTATTTATAGAATTTGAGGTTTTTATGGAATCATTTTTGTTTTAGAAGATTTTCCATATCTTTAAAAAAAATATCTTAAGTTATATACTAAAAATATTAAACAATAAGCACAGAAATAATTATGTTGGTATCAAATTTAAGATTTAAAAATGTGAAAACACTATCATGTTTATTCTTATTATACTATATCATTTCTAGATATTACTTATAAATATAAATTTCTCCACTGATCACTGTACCTTGCTGGTTGTTGCTTTCTCATTGCCGCTCGCTTCCCATTTTCTTGCCAACTTATTCTTGTTAACGGCTCTTTGCTACCGCTACCGCTACTTTTAGCCGCTATCCCTGCCGCCGCCATAGCTGTTCTTATTGTTGTTGTCATTGTTTTTCTTGCTGGTTTGTTGTTTTAGGTGGGACCAGAATTTTGTGGCAAGAGTAAAAGAGGGAAGAAAAAACCCCCCAAAAGTACAGGGGGTAAAAGGGACCGCCGCCTCTCTCATTTTAATATGTCCCTAGTCGCGCGAAATTGCTCAAGACATGTTTGTTTTTAAACAGATTACATTATTTTATGAACGCATTTCGGCTGCTGCCGCTGCTGCCGTTGATAATATGCAAAAACTTGGCAAACAATAACACAGAACGCAACCCAGAAAATCGTCAAATTCCACTGAAAAGTTACCCCCACACATTTTCGCTCACATTTTCCCGCCCACACACACACTCTCTTTTAGACTTAATGCTTGTGCAAACATTGCCTGGGAATATTGCCATAAGTTTCATCGACAAATTAATGATGAAAAACCATAAACATGCATTACATAACAAAACAAAGGCTCTGAGGGGAATGAAAATTGGCACAAGTCTTAGATGAGCTTTTGGAGGGAAGTGTGGCAGCAAGGACACTTTGGAAAATCAAACGTAAGACTACTGTAAATTTGTTCTTAATTTTCCTTTAAATATTTTGGAGAGATAAAAGTGCTACTGAATTTATAGTTATATATATATTTTATACGCTTTTCTAAATTGATAATTTTGTACTTAAAATAGGGTATATTACTCAGTTTAAAATTATATAAAGTAAACTTTTATTTTATATAAAATCCCCAAATAAGTTACCTCCCCCACACCAACCCCTAATAATCCCTTAAAGAAAACATTTTATTTGTCAATTTCACATTTTCTACTTATCTTTTCTTCTCTAATTCTTTGCTAATTCTTTGCCAACGAAAGTTTACTTTTATACACACATTTGAAAAATGTTTACTTTTTACACTTTTCACTTAGCTTTGTGTCGCCTGACGACTATCGCACATACACTGCCATAGGAGGAGTCCCTCACTCACACATCCCTCGTCCGGAATCCTTGTTCCCTTGATTCAATCCCATGCCGACACACTTCAGACGCTTTACACGTGCTCCATGCCATTCAAGTGCCTGGCAAAGCTAACGGTGAAGGGTACGGTACTGGTAAGGCGGAAAGGTGAAAACTGTAAAGGTAGCGCTACCGCCGGAGCTCCTTGGCATAATCGCTCAACAGCTAGTGCGGCAACAACAACTACGGGGGATACACAATGAGAAATAATTAAGTGCATATAAAAGTAATTTTTAAATAGGAATTTATATCGAGAAGATATCGATAATATTATCAAACAATATTATAAAGAAAACACTGTTAATAAATGATTTATCGAACTAGTAAGGAAAAGAATTTCAATTCCAAAAGCCTTAAATATTTTCTACGTGCCTTTGCTCTCACCTAGCTAAAGAAGCAAGCTCGCAAGAGCGTCAAGAGCTAAGACATTTTATCTGACTTCGCCTTTGCCTCGCATCTCTCGGATCGCATCCCGCGGCTGGCATCCCTCAGTTCGCGTCTCGCATCTCGACATCGCGTTCCGTTGCGGATGCGGAAGCTTGTTGATGCTTTTACCATTTGTTAAGTGCTGCTTGTTGCTCCAGCTGTCGATGCTGAGGTCAACTGAATGCTCCAGGTGATGGAGCAGTGAGCCAGCGAGCGAACAGGTGGAAGAGCGTCTAGGAGGAGCAGGTGCCGACGACGAGGTGGCAGCCAGTTGTTGCTCCACCTGCTATTGGTTTAGTACATGCAGAGATAAAGAGAGGGAGGTAAAAGGACCATGCACATACATCACAGGCTCAGGCTCAGTCTCAGTCTCCGTCCCAGTCTCAGGACTAGGTTTCCCCCTATTATTTCCTCCCCCTTTTGAGCCACGGAATTTCGACGGCGCTTTGGGATTTTCCACCTTGACTACGTGCCATGGCGTTTGCTTTTAGTTGCGCTACACGCTAATGCTAAGTAACTGTTGTTTATAGAGAAGCACAACGTTGAGCAACCAACTAAGTAGACGAAAAAAAAGCAGGAAAAACTAAGCCAAACAAACACACATAAAAATCCCCTCCTTTCTGCCATATGCAATTCACTCAAAAGTTGCCAAGTTTCGAGGGAAAAAAATATTGTTGCATGCCACTAAGGGGGGCAAGGCTTGCACTATGGGGTTCTTGTTTTAATGCCCTGCCATAGGGCCAAAGTGTCTTGACTTTCTCGATTGTTTGACAAGCCAAATATGGTAATCTTGATGGGGTTTCTACTATGCTCAAGGCACACGAATTGCGAGTATTACTACTATATCGTGTGAAACGCAGTGCCAAGTTGCTAATTTTAAGAGCTTGTTGGTAATTGTTTTAAGCTGTAATTTAGCTTTTAATTACTGTAATTTGCTACATAATTTTCCCTTTTTTGTTAGCTTATTTTAATCACTAGAAATAATCACTAATTGGTTCAGAATTTCCCAGACATAAGAGTATTTATCGTACAACTTCTGGCTAATCCTGAGGCACCTTGCAAATCGCTCCGAGTATCCTGACAGATTGCATTCAAGGACTGGCAAGCTCCAGGGGGAAACTGCGATAGCTTAAAAGTGCATTTCTCAGTTAACGCCAAATGGCAATTTGTGTACAACGTTCGCTTTTGCTTCGTTCCGTCTCGGTTCAGTGCCACACTGTTGCCATTTCTCTTAAATTACGGGTAGTATCTATATAAGTATAGTATCTATATCTCAATTCGCCAATATTAATGCCAGAAGCTAGTGAATTGTGTTTGAAAAATGTGCTTGGCATGTCAGCGATTTACCTTTTACACTCACTGATCCTCCAGCTTCGTTGTTTACAACTTTTGGGAGGGTTTTATTTCTAGTTTCTATTTTATTTTAATTTATTTTTTTGTTGCTGTTTCCATCGGTGGTTTGCCAAACAAATTGTCAAAGTGCCAAAGCGTCAAATGCTGTTTTTTTTTTTTCGCCGAAGGGTGAGGGTGTGGCACACCCATATCAATATCCATTTACATGAGTGCAGCTCGAACAGGAAAATTCGAGACGACTTTTTGCGGTTAAGCTGAGTGCGTTTCGAGTAGCTAAATAAACCGCGTTTGGGCTGCAGCTTGAGGTCTTTGTTTCCCACTCACAGGTGGGTAAGGTGCGATTGATGGATGGCTTTTAAAATGGTTGTCAGAGGATGGGAATTACGCAAAAAAGTGGTTCGAAAGGGCTTACTTGGGTGGGTTAGGTTATAGTACTATTCATATATGCATTTAAAGGGGCTTTGTCCTTGTAATAAGTTAGATTTCATTGCAAATATTTCAATAGTTTTCTTGAAACATTAAATATAGCTGAGATTCTATTAAAAATAATATCCATTAAAAAAACTGTACATTTTCCCTTTTAACCTATTAAAAGCCAACCCTTTCCCTGATTCTGTATTAAAAGCCATTCCCACTCTAAAAGCACGCATAAACTCAAGTTATTTCAATTAGTTTCGGTAAACTTTGCCAAGCAGACAAAAACACAGTCTGTCCTGGCCCTCTCCTCCTTATATTCCTCGAGCTTCGTTATTTATAAATATCAATTAATGGAGCACCATCTCCTTTAGGTTTCGCTCTTCCCATTTAATCGCAATTTGTTTTGTTTACATAACGCGGGGATTTGGTTTCCTTGGCAAGTCCTTTTACAATGCGTTTTCCTTTAACCCTCAACCCGAGCCAATTACGTGTGTTTACCCGATTTACCCTTAGTTAAATCGGAGTGTTTATGTGCATTCCTGCCGCAGACTTTCAATTAATTTCTATTTGTTTTAATTGAGTTTTCTTTGGCTGAGCGCTAAGCGAAGCCTTTGATTGATGCAATCGGAGGGCGTAGGAGAGAAAAGTGAAAACTTTCGACCCTCGACATATGTTCTTTGCCTGGCAGACAAGGTCAAAGGGCGGAAAGGTCAGGGGGTGGCATTAAATGCAGCAAAATTAAGGATTTTGGGCCGCCTGCCTGTCGGCCATGTCTATCTACACTCGGGGAATCGATTTAAGAATTACCATTTTTACACTTTAAATTTCTTTAAAAGAATTAAATAATATTAAGAAGTATAGCTTTCATTATTAAATAATTAAATTCAAGTTAAAGTATGCAAAATTTAAAAAAAGAAGTAAAGAAAAATGAAAGAATATTACTGGTATAATCTGTGACTTAGTTATTGTTTTGTCTATAGCTTGATTATATATATTTTTAAAGAACTAAATTGGGTATATTTAAAAAATTGTTTTTTCCATAGTGCACATTGGGTTAATTAATTTCCTTTCGGACCTTGTTTGAAAAATGGACGCTCTAGAAAAAAATGTTGCCGAAAATGGGAAAGGAAAACAGACTGAAGTGGAAAATGCGACCCTGGGCAGGCAACCTTTGATGGGGGCGTGTCTGCACTCACCCTCCGATGCTCTATCTGCCATCACTAATAAATTACAAACAAAAGTCAATAAAATCATTGAATTCATTACTTCAGATGACGGAGAGAAGAGAGAGGGGGAGGAAGAGGAGTTTGTGTGTGCGGTTTTGGTAATTTAAGACTCTGCTCCAGTTTCTTCTTTCGTGGACACGCCCTTGAGGTTGCCACCCATCAAGGACACGATTGTGGGCACTGAGAAAAAAGTGTTGACTTCTTTAAAATGTAATTTAAATTGATGGGAGCTTAAGTAGAATTTGTATCTGTTTAAAAATATATTTTCTTTATTTAAAAAATAATAGAAAAAGCTAATAATAATTTAACTGATCAATTTACTTTAATTTTCTATTGGAAAATAGTTTTACAACTTAATTTTTATTAGAATTGACTAAACGATTTTTTTTTTAATAAATACTTTTAAATTTCTCTGTTGAAACTATTTTTCCTGTGTCCCGCCTCTTTCACTAAATAAATTAAATGACTTGCGAAGAGATATTTACGTAATTCCCTTGCTCAGCATCGAGGCCATTTCCCAAAACGTATTTTTCGAATGTCCATTCATTTGCATTGGCCACACCACGCCCCCCTTGAACGGCCTTCGACCGCCCATCTTTGACACTGCCATGTCCTGCCTTGTCCTTGCCTGTCCGGTGCAAATCGTCAACTAACGATGCGCGTAATTTTATGGCAAAGATACAGGGACTTCTCACAGAGGTAAGCGGGGAGGGGGAGAGGGATACGGAAAATTTCTACTTCATTTAAAGTCGGAAAACACACACACAACATCGAATGCCTTTGGGCCTAAGATAAAGCTTAAGCCCAAATCCAGATAGGGTCGCCTTCGGGCCTCCTCCTCACCCTGGCCTGCGCTGTTCACACACTTTGCTTCGGTTAGATAATAACTTGTCCGGCTATTTTCTAATAAATTAACTTTGAATGAAAAATAAATCAGCAAGGAGCTTGAGGATACTTTCAGATACATGAGATAGGGGATGCAAATTGAAGGGGTCCTTAAAGTTAGGCTGGGGAGATTTAAACAATGAGCTTTCGAAAATTTAAATAGTTGAGAAAAATTAAGTAGGTAGTTTATGGATTAATAAATATTTTTAGTTTTTTAACTATTACAAAACCGGTTGGAATTTGATTATCAAATTTTACAAAAATAATAATACAAACCTAAAAGTATGCGTATAGGGGTTTTAAAAAGGAAATGCATTTTATTGCAGTCCCATTTCGTTGAATAGTAATTAATACATATTAAAAAGTCCTGCAAATAACCATAAAAAATTATTCAAAGGGATTTCATTGCCGTTTTAAACTTTGAATATATTGCATTTAGTTTCTGATTGTCTTTAGTCAATTATTATCTTTAATATAAAATATTTTGCATTTACTTTAATCTCCCAAAAACATATCCCTTATTCTAAATCAAACTACTTACTCACTACAACAATTAAAAACTAAGAAATAACCCCTGCAAAAACCAATTAAATCACAGTACAAGTTTTTACTGTTGCCCAGCAGCATCCTTTGGGGATTCGAAATATTGAACTTTTGCGAATTTCAGGCGACGCAGATACAACACACAAAATTGCCGGGAAATGGCTTGAAGCCAGTTTGACTTCCTTTTGGCCTCGGCCTTTGGCAGAAGGCTGTTATCAAGACAGAGAGCTTCGTCGTCTTTCTATCTGTCGTCCTTCAGTATCTCGCAATCCCTCAGTTCATATTGCAACTTTCTTTGCGAGGACACGACTTCCGTTCCATGTCATATACCTGCAGGGGATTGCAGAAACTCCAAAGTTTTATCCCCTCATTCTACACTCGAAAATAAGTCTCTTTTATCCTCTATTTAACAGTCAACAGTCCCCAAAACCCAAACCCAAGCCAAGCTAAAAGTTTAACATTTTTTGAGTTCCTCGTACCGGAAATTGCTGGGGATTGTTCTTAATTTCCCAGGCAACAGTCAGGGCTTTGTTGTTTGTGCCTGGTGTCTGCCTGGTGATGACCACATGCTTCATCTCCATCTCCATCTCCACTGCCATTTCCCCCAAAGTAGCGACACATTTTGAGTGATGCACACGCACAGTTCTCACACTTGGCTGGGGATAATTTGTTGGTTGCAGCCCCAAAGGCTTGTGCTCATCCTTCCCCCAGAGTTCGTCCTTTTTGTCCTGCCAATGTGCGTGTTCTATCTCCCAACTTTTGCGTCTGTCTAGTTCAGACGTTGCATTGATATAACACTGGTGAGCGAAGATTTTTGGGAAGGCAGTATTTTTAAATAAATATATTTTATATTAGCTTATACAATCGTTCTCTTCAAATTAAATAAATTTTTTTCTATTTTAAATTTACTTATAAGACTTATATTTACTTAAAAGACTTATAAAATACGAATACCATTTGTATTTTAGAAATATTATAATAAGTGACAATTAAGAGACAGCCTTACTTTATTTTGTATACTTTAATGTATTTATTTCTTTAATTTTATTAATTTTGTTATCCAGTGTAACTCCTCTGGAGAGATAGAGAGTCCTTTGGAAGTCCTATCTTAGTCCAGCTGCCAGCGGCTTCTGTCCAAGCGTTTCCAGCTTGATGAGCTAAAAAAGTTACACAACATTTGCCTTTACAAGCTCGTAACGTTTGTTGGGCTATTTCGGGCAATTTGTGCATTGAGATCAGATGAATGGTTAACAATAGATTAACGAAGCTTTAATGCTCTTAACAATCAAGCTCGAAACCTGAGTAAAGTAACAATTAAAAAAATCTATTCTAATTTTATGGAACTTATAAATAAATAAATTATGTATTAAGATTGTTTTATTTAGTGTTTTCTCTTAAAACAAAAATATTAAAAATGCAAAAATATTTGTGGTGTGTAAGCCTTTCTTTATATATATTTGAATAATTGCTCCACACTTCTTCCTTAGTTTCCCATACCTTAAATCCAACTAAGTTTTAACCTATGTCTGCCCTGTTGCCCGTTTCAAATACGTTGATTAAACCATAATACCCGATAAGCTTTTGTGGCTCTATAACGATTTAATGCGGCCATAGTTTTGTCGACGACTGTCAATGCTCATTAAGTTGCCTGCTTGAGCACCTCGACAACCACTTTTGGCACATTTGCACCTACTGCTGAGTCATCTCACCTCGTCCTTGGATCCCCTCTTGTATCCTTTGCAAATCCCGCTTTGATCCCTTTGTTCCGGGAAGGGAAGTTGTCGTCAATGTTGCGTTACGTTTAACGCTCCCTCCCCGCTTATTGATGTTCTAATTCGCACTTAATCCAATCTAAGATTCGAATGAGCAATTTCAAATTATGATTATACCTTCGTTAGGTGGGAAAACTTCTCCAGGGACCAGTCAGCCGCGACGATTCGAAGGGGACAGGCGGAAAAGGACTCCTAGGACGCCTAAAAAAAATGGAAAAGCAACAGCATAACAGAGAAAGAAAAAAACAGAAGCAGAAGGGAACTGGGAGCTGGGAAAAAAAAACGAAGAAAATTATTTGAAAATATGACGCTAATGAAATTTTATGGGCCATGCGAAGGTTTATTTTTATTTTGCTTTCGTGTGCCGCCTCCTCCTTGCCCCCTTTGCATTGTTGCAAAGCTGATGCCCAAATAACGGTAAATTAAGCGAGATAAATCTGTGGGGGCCGGAGTGGCAGTGGAAGGACCTTCGCAAAGGGGAGAAGGTTGGGTGGGTGCAGAGTGGAATATTACAGAGTCAAGTGTTTGGCTGGGATTAAAATTTGTTTTTGTTTTTGCCCCAGTTTCCTGGCTAATATCGCAGCTATTTGTTTGTAAACAAGTTTGGAATTTAAAAAAATGTAGCTCATTTTTTATTATGTTTTTTGTTGTGGGCGGTGACCTCATAAAAATTGGTTATCAAAATTGGTTTTTAATCGTAAAAGAAGTTGCGCATCTTTGGGTATCTTTTGATGAATCTGTTTTCACTTTTTTATCTGCAGATGGGATCGAAGTTTTTTGTAAATTGACTATAACTGTGTTATTTTAGGGGTCTTGGATTGTATTTATAATTTTGTTAGGAAGTTCTTAAGTGATGATTCATCAATGTCATATTTATTTGGGCTTAATAAAAGGAAACTTTTTAAAGGCTATTTAAAAAAAAACGATATATGTTGTTCTAGTTTCATCATTTATTTATTATCTTAAGGATAAATTGGATAGGGATCTTAAATTTATCATTCGAAATTTTATTTAAATTTAACTTATCAAATTTGCTTTATATTTAAGTTCAAGTTAAGGTCCGGTTAAGAAAGTATACTCTCAGAATAAATAAATTCCTTATGACCTTTATATTTACATTTTCCCATGATACTGTTCTTATTATATTTTCTAAGCCTTTGTGTATATAATTTATTTTAAAATTATTTATTTCATTTCAGCTATTCTTTATTTTTATACAAATAAACGAAGTTTTAATGACACTGACACCATAAGCTTAACATGGCCTCTCGTACGTATAGTATGTGTGGGTTTTCAAAATGCAATTTATTTTTCCATAATCTCCATTCATTAGCGGCCTTCGCCTTCCATTTCTCTTCTCTTCACCCCACCATAAGCTTCCCATTAACCTAATTGATAGTTCTCCAGTGGCAGATATAGATACCATACAAATATACATATTTATAGGGAAAAAATGCGCCGCACGAGAATAATTTTCTAGTCATGATTGATTTACAAATGAAAGGATTTATCCGGCTATTAAAATTTCTATCGATGAATATAATTAATCTAAATGTTAAATCGAATTACACGGAGCTTCTGCTGGTCCTTTCGCTGGGATTTTCCCCTCTTCCTCTGCGTTTTGTTATTTTAAATTAAAATGTAATAGAAAATTCATTGGGTTCACATTAAAAATGCACTTATCGGCTTAACTCTGGCAAATTGCATGGCGGCAAAGCGACACCTCGGCCCCACGTCACCCGACCCCCTTGTTCCAATTTCCCTGCATGCGTGGAAATGCCACCCTGCTTTTCCACATGCACCTCCCTTTTACACACCTCGTTTCCTCTTTTTTTTTGTACAGGCTGCTGTTCCTGTTGTTGTTGGTTGTACAAATTGCATGAAATTAATTAAAAATGCAAGTGTATATGTGTATGGAAGGGTGGGAGTGAGGGGAACATGGGACCAGGGGGCTCGGTAGTGTGCGAGTGCGTGTGTGCTGCGGCATGCTTTTGTCAAATGGGCGGCCTAAAGTGCCCCACAGGCTGTTGCAACAAGCAAAAAGGGGTAGCAGTATTTTCACAGAAAAGAAAGAAGGTACACCTGACTCTAAAATAATAGTGATTCTGGCTACAAATAAAAAATAACGATAAATAAATAAGTAAATAAATAATGAGAACACCAACAAAGTGTACTTATTTTTGAAATTTTTTTTTCATGGAATAAACAATTTTTTTTTGATATTATTTAGCTTATAACAGCTGACATTTAAGATATATATTAAACTACTTATTATTATTTTTTAAATTCTTGATTATTAAAATACTTAAAGTAAAACCAAATAGAAATGATTTATTAATATATCAAGCTTAACATATATATTTTTTAAATGTTATATCATAAGATATAAGAAATACTACAAAATCATGTTTTTAAATTTATTTTTCCCGCTGAAGTCCTTTTATTTTGAACTCTGTAGTATGCGTACAGGTGGGGTATTTTTCATACATCGATTTATTAATGTCAGAGGAATGTACAAACATACTTCTTGCCACGCCTATATTATATATAAATATTTTTTTTCTGCCTCTTGGCAATGTCGCCGCGGAAAATGGTCGGAAAAGTTGGTTGCTGGGGCGAGTGGCATATTACATGCATACATATATAGAGAGATTGAAGTCAGCGGTTGTGGCAGCAGCATTTTTTGACGGCATCCATCAGTTATTTCCAATTTTGCATGTGCAATATTTATGCATGCGGCACGAAGAAAGAGAGCGGCGCGAGTTGCATGTTGCTCCTGCCGCTGCTGCTGCTGTTGCTGCTCCTGATAAAAATGCAACGAAGCTGCAGCAACACATCTTTGTTTTTCTTATTTTTTGTCCCCTCACGTTGGATAAGGCTTTTGAGGGGCTGCGGGTTAGTGGAGGAGGTGGAGCAGATGGAGGCGGATAAGCCAAGGGAGGCGCAGCAGTGAGCGATAGCACCGCTGAAACTATGGCAGCTTATGCCAAAAACGAGCAGGAAGTGGGACTTGAAGTTAGTGCTGGGAAAAGTTTTTTATTTAAAAATATAATTTAATATTTAAAAAATAACAGCATATTTAGATTATGAGTTTTGCCACTAAAGATTTTTACAGACATTTTTAATTAAGTGGAATTAGAATATAATTATAAATCATAAAAGCTTTTTCTTCTTGCAGAAAGATTGATACATATAAAAAATACTTTTAAAATTGCCATATAGTCACTTTTATTCCTCATAGATGTTAATATTCCGTAGTATTTTAATTTATGTTATATTATATTTTTTATAATTGTTTATATTTTATTTATATATTGTTTAATACAACAACTTATGCAGCTACTCTCTCTTGATGTTCCACTCTGTCACTCGCTCCATTTTCTCGCCTCGCATGTAAGTGCTTACTTTCTTTTTCAACTATTTACTTCTTTTTTTATAACCTTTTTTTCTTTCTTTTAAACAAATTTTTTTATTTCATTTGTTCCTATATATTTTTTATTTTTCTTTCCAGCATTACACTGAACTGCTGTTATTTTAAACGTATTGCTGCCGCTCCTACTGCAAAACTCTCTTTCCCAGCCAGCGTTCGGCCTTCCCTGCCTGCTCCCTGCTCTATCTCTATCACTATCTTTCTTTTTACCCAGCAAAAAACGAGATAACGGATGAAATTTTTGCATAACGCATTAAATATTCCAGTTTTGTATTTCATTTTTTGCTCCCGCATTCCGGGTTTCAATTTAAACTGCAACCGACTGCTGGCTTCCAATCTCCCGACTTCTGGAACAACTTCAATTCCATGGGGGAAACTTTCCTCTATGTTTTTTTTTTTTTTTTTTTAGTTGGGAGCAATGCAATTTTTATGCAGCTTTTACTTTCAAAGGGGGAAAGGGGGAGGTAGAGAGACGAACTGCTCTGCTCCAGTTTTCAGCAATTTGTGTGTTTGGGGGCCTGCGGACAAATCGTCCTGTGTCTCCTGTGTTGTCTGAAAAATCAACACGGTAGAAAATGTTAATATATTAACAAAGGGATTTTATACAAAATAAATAATATGATTAAAGTGGGGCAGATATGTACTGAACAAATATTGATATTATGGCTTTATGATGGTAATTTAATTATTTTTATTTCACTTCTGTTTTTAATATATTTTAATTTAAAAAGTATGACTTGTTCCCTGTGTACATTCACTTCCTGCTGGCTCCGAAAGTTAACAACCGAAATATTTTCATATACCGGCGAGCGGTTTCAATCACCGACTGACGACTGCCAGGGATTGTCTGTCACTCCCCCGTCCTCCTTCTGCGACATTTGCATGATAAATAAATTTGTTTTCTTTTTTTTTTATTATTATTTTGAGCGCTGGACGATTTTTACACTCTTTGTCCTTTCGCTTAACTGACTCAGTGTTGGCATTGTTTTTGCTGACCAACAATTTGAAGTTGAATGCTTTCAGCGGCGACATTTAGATGTTAACGCTAATAGCCGAGGACGACGACCACGACGACGGCGACGCAATTTATGAAAATTACTGCACAACAATAATGCTGAAGGGATAACGTTAGCTCCCGGACAAGGACACTTAAAACACACACATAAAAAATGAGCGAAAAAATAAGATAGAAAAACCCCCAGAAAGTGGTTTTTATTTTTGTGGTCTTGGGTGTTGTGCCTTCACTTCGGTCATGTCCTGTCGTTGTTTTTGCCGCTGATGTTGTGACACCATGTGCGGCAAGTGTTGAAAATATTTTTTTAACGCACAAAACTTTACAAACTTTGCGTTTTAAATGGAAAATACACTATAGATAAAAAAAGCAACTTCCGACAGTAGATAAGAGTCTGCCAAAAGCAAAAAATCTATTAATTTAAATTTGATTTACATTAAAAATAATTCACACAAACTAATTCAAAATAAATTTTAGGTAAAATATTTATAATGATTTTTGATTTTAAGTTGTATTTTTTTACCATTTGAAATTCCTGAAAAATATTATATATTTAAAAATGTATCTTAATAAACTAATAATAATTTATAAACTACCATGGAATGTGTTATTATGTATTAATAATTATTATTTATAATTTTATCATCCTCATAAAAACATTCCTTTATTATTTTAAGGCCACAAAGTAACAGAAAGTCAGCATAATCCAATTACTTTCATTGATTTACTCAATATTAAAAGCCATTATGAAAGAAATTCAATTTAAATCTTTATGAATTTTCGTTGCTCAAAATACAATTATGCAAAAATTAAAAAAAAAAAAAAAGAATACAGAGTATTTTTCCCATTCGACGTGTCAGCTTGAACTTTCCCTTTTTTCCCCCATTACCTTTTTCGTTGTTTTTTGGATAATTTCTTTTTGTTGTCGGTTCGGTTCATTTAGCAAACGCCGTCGCCATGCAAAATGTGTCCGAAAAAATGTCTGCCAAAGAGCAGAACCAAAAAATATACAAGCAGAAAAAACAAAAACAAAAACATCAACGGAAAACTTTATATATATTTTATATATTTTTTTTTGTTTGCTATAGCATTGCGTGGCAATTTTCCTACGTCGGGGGTCTTCATTTCGCTGGGATTCCCCTCACGCCGGTTGATAATAATTTTATGCTTACCCAACGAACGTTATTCCTCCGCCCTTTTTTTTGCACTCTCTTCTGCAAAGTTTTGCTTAAACGGTCATAACAGTAAAAAAAGAGCATTTTGCACTTTAAAAATAAAAAAAACTTTGCGCAAATATTTATGCATAAAAAATCGGACTGGAGTTGGGCAGCAGCAGGAAAGTATGCTATGAAAATTGCATTGTACATGCTTTTTTTATTTTAATGGCTCTGCGTAAGTGAAAACTTGCCACACATTCGCAGATCGCATGCAAAGCAGGGCCATAAGTATATGTGGCAGCTTTGTAACTAAGTCGGGGAATTTTCTTAGATTTTTCCTGAGGAAAAGTTTTGCCTTTCAGCCCCTTAGAGCTGATTGCAGTTAGTTAAGGAAGTTATGGGTTCAGACAGGTTCAATCAAAGGGGATTATAATGAGCAGGTTGAGTAATTGTAGAGGAAATATATAAATAAATTAAAGAAAAGGGTATTTTTGTATTATTTTTGTTTTATTATTAAAATATTTCCTAAAAAGGTATGATAGTTCCATTGAAATTAACGAGATATGTTCCCAACTTCTCAGTAACTTCATCATAAAAACTTCCCTAGCATAACTCAAACTTCTGGAATCCAATTAAAGTTAAGTACAAGTGAAAAGCAAATCAACATTTCCTCGTACGCCACAGTTTTCCATTCTTTCTACACACATGCATCAGCTTGCCACTCTAACCCGTTTTTCGAACATTTTCTTTTACATACACATAAATATAATAAAAATTGCGTATACGCCGCCGTGTGCTTGGCCACTCAAGTTAATGCCACTTTTGCAGAAAAACTTTTACTGTTATGCCATGGATTCAAAACGCATATACCATCAAACCCCTTTGGGAAAAAGGGGGGAAATGGGTTTGGCGCTTTTTGAAGTTTTAGCTGCGTGCATTTCGCGTTCATTGCAGCCAACAAAGCCCCAAAAGCCCCATGCTTACGTAACCCCAGTGTGGAAAAAAGACCAACCGGGACCAAAGCAAAGCCCAAGTTATGCCTGGAAGAGCCGCATTGTACAAATGGGTTTTAATAAATTTAACTTTCCCGCTCTTTTTTTTGTTCGTTTGTTTAACAACAAAAGAGCCAGTTGCATTTGCATATGCGTTGTGGAGGGGAAGTTTTAAGTCTGGTGGATTTATGCGATTTGTAGCCAGTCTAATTAAACCTTAATGCCATGCAATTCGATTTGGTGAATTAACGCAGCATCAGCAGCATCAGTAGCAGCCGCAGCGGTTGCTTTTCTAATTTGCATACATTTTCGCCGTTCGGTGGCCATTTGGCAATTGAAATTAAAACTAAACTAATTTAAAAGAGACCTCCTCCTCTCAGGCCTCGGGCTTGGGTCCTACTCCTCTGCATTTCGAATTGATCATTAGCGGGGCTTCTTTTTTCCTCGATACATATTTTGTTTTTTGCTCCCGAGGTCCTTTTGGTAAACTGCATCTGCTACAAATGTATTGGCAATGTGTTGCCAATGTCAAACTAATGGTTTGCCCCACCCAACGCCTACGTTGTTTGGCAAGCGAAAAACTTTGGCGATGGATGAGAGAGACAAAGAGTTCACTGGGAGAATTGAAGTATGTAACTTTTTTCAATGAGAAATCAAAAATTCTATCATTCTGTGACACTTTAGCCCTGAGATATTGATATTTAATTTATACATTTATATGGTAAGGGTATGTTTTTACATCTGTTTCAAATAGTTTCACTAAGGAAAATGATTAGTATCTCTGTCTTAGTATCTCTCTCTCGATGTCTCAATCGATCTCATCCTTTCTCTAATCTGAGACTATAGATAGAACCACTTTCTCCGCTTTGTCCTCAGTCTGTCCTCGTCTTTCCTCTGGTTCAGAGACAAGACTCCCAATCTGTCCAAAACCTGGCACGTGTTCATGCACATTTTCTCAAAATTTCTTTAATTACAATTTATTTCAACTCTTAATAACATTTTCCCTCAGTGCAGTGCCCAAGTTGGGGGAGAAAACTGTGCCAAACACGGCATAAAATGACAGGCAAATGTCTTTTAAATGACGCGAGTGAGACACAAAAGGGAACGCCCCGCGGGATTTGCCAAGCCGAGAGAGGACTGAGAGGGACGCGGATGTGGATGAGGATGCCCGTGGCCATGCGATGCCATGAAGAATATGCTGCTGGTGTCGCTATAGATGCCATAGATCCTATAGTTGAGGCTGCTACCGTTGTTGTTGTTGTTGTTGTTGTTGCTGCAGCCAACGTGGCTGACGATGCGCAACTAAGCCCGTAAAAATCTATTTTTCAAACCAGTTGACAAGGCACGGCACGGCGGCTTCACAGAGCTGATTTACCCTCGCGGGGCCCCCCTTTTCCAGCCATTTGGGAGTAGTTTCGGAAGCGTGTGAGAATATTTTATGGCAGGCTAAACAGAAAATGAGAAGAAAAGCATAAAGATGAAAAATGATTTTACGTTGATAATTTTTCCAAAAGAGAGGAGGCAGGATCAAAATATTAATATAAGCCCACACAATGTTGTATAGATACGGGAAAATATTCAGGCCAAAAATATATGACATTAAAGGTGACTTTATAAGGCTTAAAAAGTAATAATAAATCTATGTTATTTCATGTTTAATTTCGATTTTTTGCAAATCTTAAACTCGATATTCTTTAAATAGTAATTTTTGCGTTTACATCCTTCTTAACTATGCCAAAACAGTTCTATAAATGTACATTAAAATCTAGTTATAAATAAAAATAGTTCTTTGACATTTTCCGTTTGTTTTCTGTTTTCCTGCTTAACGTGCCCTTCGGGAGACATTTCAATTATCAGAACAGCAGGACACAGACCAAAAAGCAAACCCAAGACAAAAATACACAACATATGCTCAAATATGGAGCACAGACCCGGGGTCCTTTCATTTTTCGCCACATACACGCCTCGCCCTCAACCTAAACAAATGAAATAAACGACGTCCAGACATCGGCGGTGTTTGGGGAAAAAGGGTCCACTGTAGGTTCTGCTTAAGGACCAAGGCCGCGTTCCGGCCCAGACAAACAAACACGGCAATCATGACACTTTTTTTATGCATTTGCATAAAAAAATGCGCAGCCCAAAATAATATATATATATATATATATATATATATATAAATAAGGAAAAAAGAAAGGAATATGGCAGGCAAACTCCCTTGACGAAAGTTTTTCCATCGTTGGAATTTATGTGCCGAACATAAAATCAATAAACTGATGAACTGGTTTTGGTTTTAATATGTGAAGCTCGTCATTGATATTTTGATATCTAAAGTTCAAATTAGTTGAGCTGGAAACAAATTGGTTTCTGATAAAGGATTGCATTTTTTGAATTGCATAGATATTTGAATATTTGATCAAGGATTTTTGATTAAATATTTTTCATTAAATACATGGCAGAACTACATTTATTTTGTATTTGATCAAAACAGGAATATGTAGGAGTTCAGAAGGAAACTTGAATAAAAATAAATAAATATTCCGTTGTAGGTTACGATTTATTAATATTTTTTTGTTACAGTTCATAGAATTCACATATAATTCAAGGAAAAATATTATAAGGAAATTAATTCTCTGGTTACTACTTGAGTTTATTGTGCTAATTTATTTTTTATTACATTAAAATGTAACTTAACAAATTTTAAGCAATTGGATTTTTTTCAATTGCAAAATATTTTATTAAATACAAGTATTATACAGAACTTAATATATTTTGAATTTTATTGAGTAAGAAAGAGAAAAACTAAAACTTAAATTTAGCACAAAAATAAATTTTTAATATATAGATTATCAGTTTTGTATAGAATTCTGTATATTTTAGGAAAGAAAGAACTAATAGGGAACTAATATCTCTAGTGACTCCTAGAGTACCATATATTGGATAAATTTTATTATTTGTAATTCTAAAAATATATCGAAAGACACCGTTAGCTTAAAGCTTAGAAAATATTTAAAAACTACATATACATAGCTCTTAAACTAGTCATATTACTTACACATATCCAAGGATACCCTCTTTTGGACCCAGTCCAAGGCCAACAACAATCACTGATTAATAACCCACCCCAAAAAATCTTAACCGTAACCAATCAGCTGCCAAAAATCTCTCAAAAGGGTATCGTAACATTGCCCCCCACAATGGCGCATTCACCCCTCGTAGCCTCTCGTAACCCCTCTCTCCCCCTACCCTTAAAAGGGACCCTTTCACTTGGCCTACCCCCCTTTTTTCAAGTGTTTTTTCGCCTTTGGGCTACTTTGCTTTGGCCTGCTTATCAGTTGACAATAAATTTTTGTTGCCTACGGCACATAAATTGAGGGCACGGCCTTTTGTGTGATGTATTCTCCAGTAATAAATGGGGCGACCATCGTGCAGGGGAGGGGGGTAAAGGAGGAGAGAGGGAGGGCTCGCCATGGCTGTATTCGGACCATAAAAAATGCTGCATACTTTGTGGCATTAAACGTGAGTTTTATGCACAGAAATTTATGGTGATGCAGTTAAAGGGCGAGCGAAAAGCGAAAAGCAGATGCCGTGAATCTCCTCTCCGGGTGCTTGACGATTTTTAAGTTTAATTAAGCTGAAAATATATATTTGGTTGCTTTAAATAATAACAGCCCAGTGCCGTCGGCTCAGGGAGTGCAATAAAATCTATAACAATAAACCGAACGAAAAACAAGCAAAGGAGATGGGCAATGGAGCTATGGCGATGCCCAAATGCAAATCCAAAGCAAAAATGGGCCGCCCGGCTGCCGGAAATAAAATGCTCGGTATAACTGTAAATACAACGCTGCGTATGCGTAATGTGAGAATTTTATGCAAAAGAGCTTTCTCCTAAGACGGAAGTCTGGGGCCAATGAAGCGCCCCAAAAAAAGCAGGGCAGGGTGAAATGCACAAAGAGAAAATTTTAAATGAAGATAATACAATCTAATATATTTTAAAAATGATTTTAATTTATCTTTAAAGCTAAATAAATACCAAATTACATTTTATTGATAAATATTAATTAAGTTATCTGTAAGGTTTACTTTGTCTATTGAAAAATTATTTTTAAAGTAATATTTCAATATCTTTTACATCAAAAAAGTTTATAAATTATTGTTATTTCTATTTACAATTTATATTTTTTTATTGAATATTTTCCTTGTATAAATTCTTTATATAATTTGCTCAGTGTGATATCTCAACGGCGACGCTTCGGTGCCTTGGTCCGACCATAAAACCGGCGCCCAGCGATTCATTGGGAGTCCTTGCCCTGGCCCACCATTTCTGAGTCCAGGGTCCTTGTTTGCCTCTTACTGTTACTATTACTGTTACTGCCTTGTTTTTGCCACTGTTACGGCGCTGCTTGTTGTTGCCGCCGCTCCACAGCTTGGCCTGCTCAGTTTTTGCCTTGTCCCAAAAACTCCACTCGCTACCCCTACCCATACCGCTGGCATTAAAATTTGAAGCACCAAATTAACTGCAGCTTTTCCTACAAACAGAAAGCGCGAGAGCATTTATAAATACTCTATATTTACAGGTACATTTGGTATGTAGAATAAAAGGGTGAAATTAAGAATAAATACCAATATATCACCTAAAGTTAATATAAGGTAAAAGATTTAACTACATTTTTATAGTTTTTTTATAAATTTTTTAATACAATTTTATTATTGGTAATGCTAGCTTCAAAATGTGTACTCTATAAAATGTATTAATTGATGCCTCTATACCATATTAATGATATATATTTTCCTCTTATTTAAATACATCATACTTGTCTATTTTTGATAAAAAATAGACTCTTCTTTGATATATTAAATTTAAACTCTGTTGTATATGTCTTAAACTTCTTCTTCTTAAACTTACTTTAATTAAAACGACTTAAATACAAATACTTTCCATATTATATGATTAATCATGTTGTATATTTGTATTATTATTAATATTGATAATAGTCACCTATATAATTAATTTTGTCCCCATTTTCAAGAGTATTTCCATACTCGTCTCTCCCAAAACTTTCTACTTGTTATTTTTATCGTTCCGTATTTTGAATGTGAGACATTTTCGCTGGCCATTGTTGTTGCTGTTCCCGCCACTGTGCTAGTTTTGGGGCAATGATGATGAAAATTAAAGTAAAATGAAATACACTTTGGCCTACAGCAACGCGCTCACACACACACAGACACACAGAGCAGGGGAAATGCCAAGGCCCAGCAAGCTGGAGACACAGTTTTGCGCCATTTCCTGTTTGCTGCCGCTGCTCTGCGAAGCTCTCCGTACACCAGCTGCTGCTATGCTAATCGGAAACGGAAATGGCGCATATTAATACGCAAGCTGCTCGGTAGAGGAAATCGCCAGAGTTGCCGCTACCGCCGCTGCCATTGCCGCTGCCATTTTCATTTCCATTTCCATTTTCCCAGGGACTGCAACGCGTTGGCCGCGAAAATAAGGCAGCGCACATGAAAATTTTAAAACCTAATTAAAATGTTGAAATGGAATTTGTTAATTTAAAATTGGGCAATTTCGGCTAAGCGAACTAGAAGATGGCCGGAGCGACCCAGGAGAGTCGAGGAGCGTGGCACACCAGCTGGGGCAACGACAGTTAACAACTTTGTTGTAAATTAACTACTCATAATGCCACGAAAACAACCAAGAAGGGACCGAAGGCTCTGCTCCTATTTTCCCGTCGTGGAAAATAAGGCGCTTCTGGAGCAGCTTCCAAATTGGCATTCTCCTGCAATTAAACGTTATTTATAACCGTCTACTAGAAGGGCCCGGCGTTCTTTCTTTCTTCTTCGACTTCATTTTATTGTGGGAGCACCAAGAAAAATATAAAATATTGTAAGAGTATAAATATATGAAGAATATCATTTAAGATGTACACTTTGCATCTTAATAGAATACACTGCGTATACTTAATATAAATATATGTAATTAAATATTAAGTATACGTAGTGGATGCTAGAAAAATAACTACAAAATGTGCACTCAAAATAAAGTTTGTAATTTGTAAATAATTTTTGAAAATTCATAAATTTTAAATAATCCGTGAAAATGTGAACTCATAAGTTCTTTCTTTTTTAACTTTGAATATTAAAAAATGACGCTTATACATTTAAATATTAAGTTTATATTGAAATGCATTTTGTAAAAGAAAACTTTAGTAATTTCAACCAAATTCCAGTGCTATTTGGGGTGGCTTGTTGGTGCTTTTGGCAAGGGCAATGACTTAACTGTTATTGCATTTTTCACCTTTGTTTTGCTTCCGCTTTTTCTCGCCATCCCTCTCGACCCTTCTTGATTTTTCCAGTTTCGGTATTGCACAGTTTGCGGGCGACGCTTTTGGCATCAACTTTTGGCGTCAATTGACAACTTTTGTTGTCTAACCTTCCCCCCAAACTCTAGTCTCTATTTTTTTTTTTTTTTGCCGAAGCCATCCTTTTGGTATCTGATTGAGACACCGAAAGTGAGAAAACAGAAAGACAAAAAATAATAAAAAAGAAAACCAAAACCAGGCGTTGGCTAACTTTCTCGCGGGGCTTTCAACTACCCGATATCCTGTGGCTAAGTTTCCTCAGGAATCTCTCTTCTATATATCTCTGCCTGTGACTTAACCCATTATGCCCGTGGCATAATCAATTAAGGGGTAATCCAAAGGCATAGAGCCCATTAGCAGACACAGCCAGCAAGAAATTGAGATTGTCTAGCGGATAGATATAGAGTCAGCGGCTATCTATGGCTTCTTTCCTGCGTCTAAGGGACAAAGAAAATTTGTCTTTAGCTTTTTTTGAAATGAGAAGAAAGGGGAATTTTCTGTAGAAAAGGGGAATCAAACTTAGATTTGAACAAGCTTAAACTATGATTTAAATTTTTGTTATTCTCTATATATTATTTAAACTTAAGTATGGTATAAATATGTCTTAATATATATTTATTAGCCTCTTGTATATATTATTTTTTTGTATAAGGAATATATTATAAAACAATTTAACATATTTGCAACAAAGTTAGATATATAATTCATGATAATTTATGTAAGTTATTATAATTTTATTATTAATATTATTTATCATTATCATCATTATTAGTATATTATTATTAATATTATTTACCATTATCATCATTATTAGTATGATGATAATTAAACTCCCTTTGATCTCCTTTCCTTTACGTTCAGATTTTTGTTGCATAAAATGTATTTTAATAAATATTAATGCATATCTTTTCCTGTAGCCCTACATAAAATCCAGAATTTTCTTCATTCTACTGGTACACTCTCTTAATTAGCCAAGTAGCCATAAAAAATATTTAAACTGAAAGCTCCTTACCTTCAATTTCCTTCCATCTTGGGCTAATCTGGCCCTCTTCTTATCGTCTGCACCTTTGCCACTTTTCCCGTGCGATTTTTGCTTGACTTCACATAATTATTTGCCAACTGGCTGGCAGACCTCTCTCCTTCAATGAGTTTTACATTGAGAAAAAATTATCAATAAAAATATAAATATTAAATTCTATTAGATGAGATTATATATTATATAAATTTATGTTTCTCTTAATGAAAAGCTTTCCTATTTGTTAAACCTTTTTATGTTTGTTAAAATTAATTTAAAAATTGACTTCGACAGTGTATGATATATATTTGATCCTTTCCATGTGCTGGGCTTCATGACTTCGTGTCCTGGCTTCGGTCGGAACTCCAGCTCCAATTCCAATGCGAATGAAATCGCCTTTTGTTTTATTTTACTTCTCCTTCTGGATTTTAGCCTCATTGTATTGTGGCGGGGCAGGGCGTTCTCAGCCTTGGCTTCTGCTTACACTCTTTGATTTTTTTCCCGGTCTCCGGTCCTTGGAGCCGACCCCTATCCAGATGTATTTAGTTTATCGTTCATATTTTCCTTTTCCAACGAAACGGAACTCATTAAAATAATTCACATGCAAGCATATTTTATCGATCGCCGTTTGACGTTGACGAACGTCGTCTGGAAATATGCTTTACACTTACACCCCACTTTTCCCTGCAATTTGTATTATTATTTTTTGTTTTGTTAGCGCAGCGTGAGAGGCAAATTTTCCGTTTTCCGCTAGCGCTGCCGCTGCTCTGCCACCGTTTTTCTTTCTTTCACGTGACGTCGTCGTCCGAGCGTCGTCTGAGCAGGAAATTCATTTGGCCCGCGCCATAAATTGTTCAATGCATGAGATGCACACTCGGGCATGCGAGGACCATTAAGTATTAATAATATTTTAAAATGATGGCGCTAATGATGCGATGAGGCAGGAGCACCCGAGAATGGCCACGGTGATGGGGCTGAGGATGATAGGAGATGTGGAAATGGGGAAGATGGCGAAGTCGGTGGAGCATCGCACTTTGCGAGAAATCAGCAAACGGCAATTAACTGGCAGACAATGAACGAAAACGATCGAACGATGGCTTTCATTTTGATATAATCATTGGAAATAATGACAGGAATTGGGGGAATGCCAAAGTTAATTGCACTGCCCACGAGATACTCTGGAAATCGAATGGGAAAATATGTTCAAACTTAAACATTTATCGTTGGGAAAATTGAAAATCATACTGATTGTAGTGCGTTTATAATTTATAGTTTGATTTTGAGTGGCTTTAAATATTCATGGATTCCAAAAAAGGCTAATTGAGATCCTATTCCTTTTAACAAATTAAAACAATAAATGTTTAGGCTTATTAAAAATATAAATATTTTGCTTGGAAGTTAATACCAAAAATATCCCTTGTATTTGTAAAAAGTTATAACTTGTGCTTGGATTTTCTGTTGTTTTTTGACTGACCAAAAAGGAACACGTGACTGTAGAATGAGAGATGAGAGTTGGAGAAAGCTTTTCTCTGCTGCATACTGATGAAGGTGCGTGAGTCTGGGAGTGAGTGTGGTGGTGAATTGGATAGATTGGCTGTCTCGTGTGCCAGAATGGAATTGCATTATCGAACGTCGGGCCCATGGGATTGAAAGTGCTGCAGGGAGAAAATTTTACCAGGGCCTTTTATAAAACTGCGTCTATTTCTGTCATTCTAAATGCAATTATATTAGTAAAAAAGTACCCTTCTTCAACTGTTGTTCTATACAGTTTTCCATTCAAGGGTATTTCTGTTTTTGAGTACCTTCTAAAACCAATTACCGTGATTTCTAAAAATTATATAATTGCCAAACAGTATATTTTAAATAGTATTTTATCCCACGACTTGGTATTCTATAGTCAGAAAATGATAACATTTTCTATAATATAATATAAACCATTTTTATACATTTTTTTAATATTTTTTATAAATGTTGAACATTCATTTAAACTTTTCCCAGTATGAACTTCAAATTATTATTATATATTATTATTATTATTATATATTATTTTTTTCTCTGTGTGAGGGCTTAAGGTGTGCGAATGAGAAGGCCGGACGTTTCGAAAGTAAAAGCGAGACAGAGAGATGCCCACATTCCGCTGCGAAGCGTTTCAAACCAAAAGAAGCCATCTTATTTGTTCATCATCAATTATTGGCGTGCATCAGCAGCATCCGCGTTGATGGAAACAATGGAAACGTCATGTATCGCATTCGAAAGATATATATATATATGGATACAGCCAGATGTAGTCCTGCACGGCAGATATATCTACATAAAACCTTCATGGATTGCTGTCTGCACATGTGTAAAGTGAGAAGGGCTTAAGACGGAGGGCGGGAAAAAGTAACAACATTCAGTGCATGCATAGCGGAAGCATCACCTGATGTCCAGATATCTGAGGATATCTGAGCTATAGATAGTCTTTAAAATATATTTTCTTTTAGCTCAGAGTTTTTATTTTATATATATTTTTTGTAAGATAATTTTAAAGATATATTTTAAAATAAGGAAAAATTCTTTCTGAAAAAAGAAATTCTTTCTCTCTTTACATGCAGCTTTAACTTTCTCCTAAAGTCCTATGATTTATTGATCCTCTATATTTATGTGCTGAGCTTATTTTATTTCACGCACAATTGGTTAGTATATTACTTGGAATATACCTTCCCCAACCGCATCGGAAGTAGAAAACTTCCCCCATATATATATAATTTCACTAAAATCGGACGTTGATTGCAAAGTTTTACTTCTGCTTCTGACGCTTTCGACTTATGTTCAAAAACGCAACATGGCATAAAGTTTTTTTTATATATTCCTGGGAGGAATCTGCAGCCGGACAACATCCCCTATATAGAGCCATTTCCCCCTGGAACATTTGATGTGGCTTTAATTTGATCCCCGCAAATTGGTTTGACTAGCTTGCTGATGGACCCAGCGAACTTTGACGACCCAACCCCAAAGAGCAACATGGAGCCTTAATGGAGTGTACTCTGGGCACTGGGCTATCTGAACTGGACCATCTTATAAGCATTGTCCGGACTGTCCACCAGTCTGTGCATCCTCCCTCTCGTTTCCCGCTACTCTACACCTTCAATCTTTTGGCCTCTGTTCTGATTTCCAATCTCGTTAAGCTGATTTCATAACAGGGTAGAGAGTAATACCCTGGACAGGAGTGGGGGGGCTGGAAGGGGAAGTCCGGAGTGCTGTTCTTTCCTCCCCTCGATGGCCATCCACATGATGCTGATGCTTTAAATCAAACGATACCGCCACCACCGAAGTCGTCGCCGACTCATTTCACACTTAAGGTTCAAGTTTACACTGAGAAAAGATGGGTTACGACTTTTTCAAATCAAAAAAGTTAACAAGAAGCTGTTGAAAATAGAGAAAATTAGTTGAACTCTTAGTTAATGGGCTTTGAATATTTTGAAATTTGAGTTTATGGTATTAAAAACTTAAGAAAATTTCAAAATGAATATATCCAAGTTGGTTCCTTTCTTTTCTGTGTGCTTGGTATTACCTTCTCCATACCGCTACCAATCCGGAGTGTCCCCAAGAGTCTGGTGGCGCTGTCTGGTCAGTTTTCCTGGCATTGCCGCGATATGATTGCCAACCGGAAAATGTCAAGGAAAATTACATTTCCACGCTGTTTGCTGGTATCGGAAAAGGGGGACCACCGCAGAATCGAGGGTGGAGAAGTTTGTAAAAAAAAAAAAATTATGTACTACCCAAGATGCTGACTTCATTTATTTATTTTCCCTGGCCCTTATCAGCTGGGAGTTGTTATTTATAGGTTATAGTACTTCAATGTTGCCCTCGTTGCTGTTGTATGTTTGTTAACAATTTGTGTTTTTGTTGTTTATCAGCAAAGTGCAGCGAACAGAAGGAGTCTTAATGGGAACATCTTTAAGTGAAGGGGGAAATGAGAAGAAAATGGAGTAATAAACTATATATTTAATTTGATTTAATTTGTAGATCAGGTTTGAAGTATTAAACAGCACTAAATAAATTGATTTTAAATTGGAAATTCTCGAAAAAGAAAAATTCGAATTTAAATTATTATCTAAACATATCTCTCAAAGGTTTATTTTATTTTGCAGCCTGTGTTTACAGTTTCCCATTAGAAAATTAATGTCCTATAAACCCAACATGTTTCAATAAACAAACAAATATAAATTTTCCCCTTTTCGCATGTTGTTAGTTGATTAATCAAAGAAAGTGTTATATATTAGGCACGTTCAGCATTTCCATTTTAATAATTTACTCGTTTAACCCCGAGCCCAACCCAATAATTAACCCATTGCTGGCCCTTAACAGTTTTTGTGCCCCCGCTTTTAATATGCACTTTGTGGCCTACAAATAAATATAAATATCGGAATATCCATATAAAACGAAAGCACTGCCCAGCCGACACTAGCAGAAAAAGCATAAATAAAACTACGCGAGCCAATCAATGTGAGTGCAAAATCGTTTACCACCCGCGGGGTGTGTCCACTGCCCCCTCACTGCCCCACCCCTCTAGGTTTTTTTTCGATCTTCTTGTTGTTCGGGCTCAATAAAAAGCTATAGGTTGGCAGTGGGGTGGGGTTCCGGCAGGACTAACGGACGTTCAGCTGTCCTGAGCTGCATGCAAAATTAGCCTAGGCGCGCGTGTGCGGCGTGAAAATTTTTTTGGTCGACCTCGAACAGTGTCGAATAACATAACGGGCTGAGGGGGTTGGGTGGTGAGTGGGTGGTGGAGTGGGAAAAGGGCTTAGAGATGGACGAAGATTGGTTCAGGAAACTCTTGAAAAAGTTTCAGGAAATCTTTAAATCCCTAATATCTTTGAATGATTTCTATTACAAAAAACAAAGCAGGGTTAATTTAGAATTGAAAATTTGTAAATACAAAAAAGATAGCTATTTTGGGTAGCCGTCGCTTTTTTTAAAATTAAATGATGGGAAATGAAAAGAAATTAAGGATCATATGTATATTTTTTCGAGCCGAAGGTCTTAGCTACTATGGCTCCTAAATTTAAGTTAGCTCTTAGTTTTTAACTACTTGTTAGCTTTAGATAAATAAATAAATAAATGTATAATATTTTTATCAATTATAAATTTAAATGAATGAATTTGAGTTTATCGGGCTGAAATCAGAAAATATGTGAATTCTGAAAACTTTAAGTCGACCATTTTATTTAATTTTTTTAGGGCGAATCAAAGCTATTTCTAAGCCAAAAAAAAATTAAAAATTTCACTTCGGAAAGATTTGTTGTAGTGGCTTTTATTAGTATTTAAAATCTGTTTATTCAAAATTAAGGTATTTATTGTTGATCATTTTAGTGCTTCCTTCAATTCAATGAAAAATGGCATATATATATATATTAATACGACAGAAATCCTTAAAACTGATTATGAATTAATATATTCACTTACTTAAATTACGATTTTCCAGTAGTTAATTCGTAGTTGTAAATAATTAAAGTAATTTATGGTTTAAGTTGTTATCAAAAATTAGAAATAAATTTTAATTTGAATTTGTATTTATTAAAATAAGTGTTTTCATAGCGCTACTTATTTTTAACTTATAAATAAATTCCATACTTACATTTACAAGCTAAAGTCATATACCTTTTTTAGTTAAAAATATTTTCTCACTTTTTTTTGCTGATCATCCCATCTCTAGCTGATAGACGGCCTCTCCAATGGGCGTCAATACAATTTAAGGCCATTAATACTAAAGGCAAAATTGCAAACACTGTAAACGGAAACGGAAGCAAAACTCGCATACATGACTGAAAAGAGAGACAGAAAATGAGAGAGACAGAGAAAGAGAGACAAGGGGGGTAATTGTAGGTAGGAGAAACGCCTCCGATGACTACTTATACAAACCGAAAACTGCACTGGGGAGCAGGGAGAAGATTTTTCTGGCCAGAAAAAGGATACGGAAAAGGGGTTAGTTGTCTGGTTGGTCTGGCACGTGGTTTGGTTAGAATTGTGCCTTAGCCCCCTCAAGGCCCCCCTCAGCCCGCTTTCTAATGTGCTTGTGCAGCGTATATTAAAAAGGGAAATGAAATGATTGCGATTGCCATTGCCATTGCGGCTGGGCGCTGAGGGGCATCGATATAAGTGTACACCAGGATTTTCCTGTTGGTCAGTGGTGACAGGATTTGCAAAGGAGAAAATCTGGGAGATTTGAAAACAATTTTTTTTCAACTTAGGAGGATTATAGGTAGATGTATAAATTAACAAGTAATATTATTTAAACCTCTAATAAATTTTATATAAATTAAAATGGTGACTAAGGTGTGCCATAAATTTATTACTTTTGACAATTTTTGGGAGTAATTAAGATGGTTCTAAATCGTTCAATATTTTTTTGTTGAACTTAAATGAAATAGGGCAAAGTAATTATGTAAAAGTAACTTTGAATGTGTTTAAAAGGTATACAATTATGTATTAAAATCTTATTAGCTCCTGGTGTCTCTCTGAACTTTAACAATTTCAATTTAATTTTAAAAATACCAGCTTTAAAATCTCTAAAAATGCAACACTTGGTTTAACTCTGCCAAAGGACTAGATGATGACTCCAAACACCAGGCTCCAGCCTCCAGTTCCCCAACTCTAGCACCAACTCCTGCTCCAACTCTACCTCCAGACCAGGCCAGACCAGGCCAGAACAGAACTCGACCAAAAGCAATTGGCACAATGGCCGCAGAAGCAGCGCCGAACGAGCATTCAGCTCGAATCGTATCGAATCGAATGGGAATCGCTCGGAACAGACTCAAACGGAACGGATTCGCATCGGAAAGTGAAGTCCCGCGCCAGTTGGGCAAACATTGAGAGGCTATCGATGGAGGCTATTGCTATTTGAGAAAACCGAGAGCAAACAGGAATCCGATATAAAAGTAATTGCTGCCTACAAGCCGACCGCCAAATAAGGCGAGCTGGAGCCCGGCCTAGATGCGATATGAATGTGTTTTGGACTGATTTCGAATTGGCGGATGGAGAAGCGATTAAACGGGGCCCATAGAAAAGTACTTCGCAGAGCGAAGTGAGAATGGATGAGGTGGAAAAAAGTTTAATGGCTTTCGAATGAATTTAGAATACAGGGGAATTTCATTTAAAAAAGTTTTCAGGAAAATCACCATGTAATTTGATGAGAATTTAATAAGGTTCTATTATAAGGATGACTAATAAATCACTAGGGATTTTTTAATCTAAAAAGTATGAAATAAAATTATTTTTTGCACTATATTTAATGTGCATTTTTGTAGTACTATTGTTTTCATGGGTTTTAAATCCCCAATTGATTTCTTAAGCCGTTTCTTTTATATAAGTTTAATAAATAATAGAGTAAAGTAAGTGTTTGCCATATAATTTAAAATTTTGTCAATTCTTAAAGACTTTCTTAAAAATTTCACAATATTCTGTGTTCTCTTACTTCATGGCAATTAATTTTACTGTCTATCAGTCCTTTGGGACATATTTCACAGGACTCTTAATCAAACTTCAACTTTTCGCATACTCAGCTGCATTTTCTTTTGACTTATTGAGTCACATGTAACTGGTTGGCATGTCCTCAGGACTACCAGTACTACCAGGACTACCTAGTTAACTTCTCTTTTTCTTGCCATAGTTTGCTGGCAGTTTTTAAGTTGAGCCTGAGTATGGGGTTCCAACAACTTCATACCTCATATATCCGTTGCATGCTCCAGCCGATTTTCCTGCACCGAAAAGAACGCAAATTGGCAATTCCACTTTCTGCCACTTCTGATGCTTTTTTGATGAGTACACAGAAAGGAAAATTTTAAAGATATTAAGTGGGATTTTACTCTAGGATAAGTAACAAGAAATTCTGTGCAAATATGTGGATCAGTTGTTTTTGTTAGCAGATCAATGATTTAAATCTAATTAGTATTTACCTCTTCTGACGAATTAATTCTTTCCAATCGCATAAAGGCAATTATGTATTTTTTTTCGCCATGCACGTGCCAACGTAACCCCCCTGCGTTATGCATAAAGAAAGCCAAATTCCTTTGAACTTGGTACATTTTTGTCGCTTTACCTTCCCTTTTTTGACGCTCTGCCTTTCGGCTTAGATGACTCCTCGTGACGAGGGGCAGCACTTAAAGTTCCCACACGTTTGTGTGGGTATTAAATCTGTTCAAATAACCGCACACATAACAGTGGCAGAGGAGACTGGGCACAGGTAAAGGTAATACGTACATATAGATATTCCGCCCGAATCCGACGACAGCGCCTTGTCGAACTCCCGATGCTGATAAATCTTTGAACTCAGCCGCAAACACGTAGAAGCATTCGGTGGTTACGGCAACAATTTTTTTCCTCACTTTCTCGTTGTCATAAAATGAAAATGTCCTCCACGTCGTCACATTTTCTGGGTGGCAAAAGAGCAAAAAAAAAAAAAATAAAGTACGATGAAGAAAATCAAGGGTGTGAGGCGTCGGAGGGCGTGGCTGGCTTTTGGATATGTGCGTGTTGCCGATAACACTTAAAGCGCACTGCAGATTTCTCCGTACTTATAACGAGGCGAGATGGCGCCCCACTCCCTAAGCTGTTCCCCCATGTTGTTCTTTTAATGGGGGTACGGCCCCCCGACATCGCCATCTCCATCTCCATCTGGGGTTGCCTTGCCATGTGCAGCATTTATGAGTAATGAACTTCTCGCCGGAAAATGCCAGGCCACACCGCAAGGTGAGCGGCTAGCTTCACAGCCACCAACCAGTTTCCAGTTTCCCAGTTTTCCAACTCAACTCCCGGCGCCCAAGAAGGAAGTCCTCCGAGGGGTGAATTGCGGAATTCCTCGTGGCAACCTTTTTGGGTGTCGACTGCAGGCGACGTCGCCTTTCCGTTGTTACACTTGAAAAAAATCTGACCCATGCTAAGTATTTTCTTGGAATTAGTTATAGGATTTTTTTAAAGGTAGGAACTTTAGCTCTTCATTTCTGTTCTTCCTTTTAATTGAATTTATAACAAAGGTGGAAAACCTAAAGATTTTAAATCCCTAAAAAATTATTAAAACAAATACAAAATAAACTTATACATTATAAAAAGGAAAGTTAACACTGAATTTGGTAGATCACAAATATCATTCCATACTTTAAGACATATTTTTAAGTCTGTTTTAAGTCTGCCAATTTTATGTATATTTTTAACTAAATGTTTCTTCTAGTGCCTCCCATATAGGTGAGGGCGTTGGGGCTCCTGCTGAAAAGTAACAAACTGTGTCAGCTCGACTGGCATTCACAAGACGTGACTGTATGACCTCCTCCGACCTAAGACCCCCTCCGTCCCTCATCCTTTTCTCACTCCACACCCTTCAATCCCAGTGTGTGAGTGTGTGTGACATCAAAACGACAATCGCGTGTGAAGCCAAAAAAATTTAATTTATATTTTGACATAAAAATTATAGCAATAAGCGGGCAGCACCATCAGCAGGAGCACCCAAGCTCCCAGCTCCCAGCTCCCAGCTCAGAGCTGTAAAAGATTCGCTCTTGAAAGATAAGAAATTTTACGCCAGTAAACGAGTTTGCTCGTCGAGCGTTTTGTTTGCTCTCAGGATGCCGTTGGCGACATTCGTCTGATTAACGCGAAATTGATTAAGTGACACGGCCAAAACGATGGCCAAGAGGGGTCGTAAAAGCGCAGCAGCAACGGTGAGAGTTTTCCCAGCCAAATGATGAATCTGTTTCTGAGTCGCCGAGAAAAACGTAATTTAAGCTGATGGTACAGCGGAGTGGAAGCTAAAGATTTTCGCTTTCAGAGAGAGATTAAGACATGGCCATGGGACTCAGAGTTGAGATCTTTATATTTCTGTATTTCTGAGCAGAAATTTATTTTTGATGAATTCTTAGTCAATATTTTATAAGGAAAATTGAATATTAAATAAGATATATGATTTATTTGTACATTTTATAAATTAAATGCTAGACAAAACTATTTAAAAATAGTATAAATTATCCATTATAAAAGACAGATAAATATTTGAAAGATTCATAAAATAAACATCAAACCAAGTTTTCAACTGAATAAGTCTACTTTTACCTTTAATTCTCTTTTATAGATTTTCCTGCTTTCTCCTCCTTTTCCGTTTACAATCTTAAATTCAATTTATTGAAACATTTCCGTTATAGTTTCCGTTCGATTTCGCGACGAAAAAAAAGTCTTAATAAACTATTTAACATTTGACACTTGTCATGGCAACTTCCGTTGTCTCCGCCGCTGGGTTTCTCTTGCTTTTTTCTTCTCTTTTGTTGTTTGCAGACTATTGAGACTTCAAATAGTTGTTGCCGTTGTTCATTTCTGCGCATTTTTTGCTGCCATTTTTTTTTTTTGTAGCGTCTTGGCACTAAATACGCTCGGGAAATTATACAATACATTCTCAATCAAACGCTCGCTCAATGCTGCGAAAATACTTCTAAGTATCCTCTACCCATCGAAAACGTGATAGTGCAGTGACAGAAAAATCTTGTTTAAAATTCGTATTGAAGAGAAGAAAATATTTTAAATTTGGAAATAAATTTTAGTAATTTTTCTGAAATTTCTAGATTGCAATAACAATACTTAAAGTAGGAAAACAAAATGTCAGTACTTTAAATGGCAAAATATAAATATATATAATAAATGTTATATAAAACTCTCTAAATTTCCATTTAATTATGATGAATTTATTAAGAATAAATTATATTTAAATCAGTAAATAGTTTATGTTTTAATAGTATAAATTTTTGGTCAGCAAATTTTCTTTTTTAAATAAAATATTTTCTGAATTCTCGTCCTTAGTTATATTTTATGTTAAAAATTAAATTTGTATTTTCAAAACTAAAACCTCTTCTAGTGTACTCCGCTGCAGTGCAGTAAGCCATCTTACATCACCCCCGAACCCTCGTTGACTGGCTGCTTTGGCTGGTTTTGGCCGTCTGGGGAAATTTGCCATTTTCTGCACAATAAGATTTACTTGTCTAGCTCGTGCTCTTGGCTGCTTTTGTGGCCGATGTTGCTGCAGTTGTTGCTGCTACTGATGCTACTGCTGCTGTTGCTGTTGCGGCTGCTGCATTAAAAACTTTGACAGCTCATTTACTCGTCGTTCGAACTTGAATCCGCCACGTTTTTCTGTCCTTTTTTCCTGTGCCGTGCCATGCCAAGCCGTTTTCCTTTCATTCCCTGCAAGTTATGTTCAGGTTTAAAGTCGCAACTGTCCTTGGCTTGTTTTGCCATTCAGGCGAAAGGATTTTCGGTCGTTGAAATTGCTTAGTGGTTATTCGCTCGTAAGTGCCGGAATAATGAAATCCGCCGTATTATCCGCAACATAAGTTCTGCTGTTGAAATCTATTTTGCTGCACATTTCTCGGGGCGATAAGTCGCAGACGTGGCAAATGACGCTATTGCTGATATCCCATTGGAAAACCAGGCCACATTGCAAGCTGCACACTGTACAAATTGATATGCTGGCTTCGAGGTCCATTGGCTGCGAGGAGAGCTTGGTCCGGAGAAGGGGATTAGCTTGGCTGCCAGGAGGAGGGAGGGAGGATTCCTTGAGTGTTGGCACTTGACAGAGCGCATTCTGGAAGCCCTCAGGGGAATTTTGAGATTAGCTAATGATCCCATAGGGGAAGTTGGATAATGCAGAGATGCTAAGTTAATCAATTAAAGTTTTTTAATATTGATTGAGGAAAATTATAAATGCGTTTGAATTAAAGGAGATAAGTTATAGTATATTAGAAAAGTCCTTTATTAAATTTAAAAGGAAAATAATTATTATTTAATGGCTTTTTCTAATTTTAAAGCTTATACATTAAATTTATTCTAATATATTTCTTCTTAGAATTATGTATCTATAGAATCACATTCTGCAGTTCTGCATCTTAAACAATTTTTTAAATATTAAACTTCCTTTAAAACATTCTCGACTTCTGTTTACTTGTTTTTAGTTATTCTGAAATTTATCTCTTGTCTCAAATTGATCAACTCAATTTGCAAATGTCTCTGGCTGTAATATTGAAAAATTACCCTTGCCGCCTTCTGGCTGCCGCTTTAACTGCAAATACATACAAAACAGATATATTACGCATACGCAGTGTGGCTTTTGCACATCCATCTCCATTAGCGCATACAAAGTTCGCCACTGGCGGGTGTGTCTTGTCGTCCTTAGCCATCGTTTTCATTTTGTTCAATGTCAAATCACTAAAAAAAATATATTAATAAAAAATTTTATATAAATGAAGGGAAAGAAAAATAAGAAAGGAAAAAGTATTTTCAACAATATCAATTGAGCTCTGAAGATGCTATTATTTATTTAAATTGGTTTGAAATCTAAATATTATTTCGTGATATCTAACTATTAAATATTTTTTTCAAAGCACCCCTAATTTCTTAAAGTGCACATCTTGCCAGCGGATCTTTTCTTAAAACCGTTTGCTGTTAAATTCAATTTCAATGCTCGTTTGTTTCCATGCGTTTCGCTGCAAGGACTTTGGGGGACTGGTGCTCCTTGCTTTATTCCTTGCGGTGGCGCAAACTTTTGGTGTAAGTGGCCAACAGGCCCCGCCAAAGCCCAACCACCCACCAGGCTGGTGCTGTTGTTCTTAGCCCTGCCTCTGGCTCTGGCCTGGTCGTGCATGAGAATGCAGCAAACGGCTTTTTTATTGTTGGCCATTTTGGCCATAGCAACGCCAATTTTGAAAGAGCCCAAATGGCCGCATCGAGCCAACCGACGGAGAGCAGAGAGCAGGAGCAACTGTTGCGGTTTCGCTTTTCATATATGGGAGTTCTGGAGCTGCTGGTGCGGAGTTTTTAGTGCTCCCTTTCGAAATTGCCCGCTTAAATGTGGGCGGCGATTACCAGCAGCCGAAAATAGCAAAGGAAAAAAATGGGAAAAAAAGTTAATTCTATTTTGCGGCTGCATTAACGTTGAAAATGTTCGCTTTTTTTTTTTGTAAATTTATACGAGCATTATACGATCAGTACTCGTTGTGCTGGCCTTGCCTCCTCTTTCCCCTCAGCTTTGTGGCTGTCACATTTGGCAATTTCCATTATTTTATGTCCTCCTCATCTCCTCGCCTTTATCGCGCATCCTTGAAGCCAAAGTAAATTTTATACGCCACTTTTCGCGGCTAAACAAAAATTAAATAAAATTTAGCGGTCTTCTTTGGCCGCCCCAAAAGCCACCACGCAACCGCCACGCAGTCATCCATCCCAGCCAGGATACAGGACCCAGGACCCCCGACCTGCGACCCCCAGGAACTGCGGAAAATCGCTGGCCCTTCGGTCTGGTCTCTCTGTTTATGGTCTGTCTAACGATTCCCGTCCAAGTTGGCTGGCGTTGATTAGCCTCTGTGCTGAAGCCTGAATTAGGGCCAAAGACAAAAACGTGCCCCAAAAGCGAAACTTGAAGCCAAAGGCGTCGCAGCTGGTACAGTGGAATAAGTTGATGATTTGTGGGGCACTTTAAAATGTTTAAATATTTAATTAGGCAGGGAATTCATGAGACTTTAGATATATAAAATAATAATGGGATAAACTACACAATATTTTTATTTATACGTTTTAATATATGTTTAAGACCTATATTAAAATTTACAAAGTATACCCTTCTTTTTTCAATTTTAAGAATGTATATTTTCTTTTTACAAAGTTGACCTTTCTTTATTTAACTCCACCAAAAACTGTATTTACCTTTACTTTAATTATGTAGTTCAGGCTAGTTTCTTGTTTGCTCTTTTTTTATAGTAATTTTAAAGGCTACTGATTTTTGTATAATAAGTTTTGTTAGCTACTGACTTATAAAATATTTTATAATCTTTTTGAGTCGTATTTTTAAGCTGGTTTTCAGAATGAACTCCTTTTAAAGTAATTCATCTATGTGTAAAAAAAACATCCCCTTTTAAGGGGTGCCAAAGAACTAAGGTATTCAAAGATTCTCTCAACATCCTGCAGCATTTCAGTAAACCCCAAAGAAAAGGTAAATTTAAAAGAGAATAAATTTCCAAACTTAATGTGTTCCGCATTAACAAGGAAGTGTTCACGAAAATTCGTTCATAACTCTGGGGAATTGCTTTCCCATTTTCTGCCACTGTGACTGCGGGTCTCGCGACGGACTCATTTCCACTGTCGCAGACGGAACCACATGGTGACGACTGTGACGTCCTGACGCACGACGGACACTGACGGCTGGTCTCATCAGGATATATGGAGGGGAAAACTGGGGCGCGGAGCCAGGAGCGGGAAAAGTACTGAGCAACATGCAAATGAGGCTGTCCCGTAGTTGGTTTTCCGCTTGGACGCTTCGCTGGCTACGCTGCTTAGCCATTTTCCCGCGCCCCTGGCCTTCAGGGCTTCAGGATTCCAACAGCCTTCGGTGCCGTCGTTCTTGTCATTGTCGTTTTTATGGACGCAGTTGTTAATAGAAAATGAGCTGAACGCTGCGGCCAGCCATCTTGGCCGAATCATAAAGGCAAAGCCCGGCCGAAAAGAAAAAACCGAAATGTTTTTATTGATGTAATTTGCATAAATTTACACTTGCCTCGCAATCTGTCAAAATATTTCACTCCCAGCAATGCCGCCGCCTGCTAGCTAAGAGCTCTTCGTCCTCCTCGAGCCGACTTTTTAATCGTCGCCTGAAAAGCTTTTGTGGCCATGGCCATCATTAAAATGGACTTAATTAAAAGCACAATGCAGCTGGCAAGTGGAGCACGTTGCGTATACGCAACGTTTGCCAAATGCGCTTAATTACGTCATTAGCAAAGTCAATAGAATTAGTTCTGTTGCCATTGTTGTTGCCCCAGCGCAGGTTGAAAATTCGCACATTGCAGCAGAGATATGCGTGTGTATTGTCTGTATCTGTGTGTGTGTGCGTGTTGAGTGTGTCTGTGTGTGTGGGAAAAGTAGGGAATTGCCTGTCATTTAATATCGCACTTAAATCAAAATTAAATTGTTTAAGCACCGCTGCAGTTGGAAAAATGCACGGATGTAAAGTCGTTGCCATCAAAATGCTGCAGCTGTGCAACCGCTGCATTTCCCCTGTTTCTTTCCCGGGTCTCTTTCCCCTTTTCCCCCGGTTTTTCCCGCCGTTTTCCCCCCCAACTGACAATAACAATAGAAACTGAAGTGGCAAAACAATAACTGGCGCGTCGCGTCGGGATTTTCCGGGCATCAACGAGACCGCACTCGCTCACACACACACACATACACACCCGCCCACACATAAAATGCACAAATACCCACAAACACAATAACACACACACACACACAACAGCGGCTGCTAAAATATGATGCCAACTTATGGGCGGCATGTCTGGGCTATTGCGAAGGTCGATTAATGGGTTTGAATAGTTCATTAAATAGATCAGTAAATATTTTTATTAATTTATTAAACCGCAAATTTAAGAAAAATGTTACAAGTAAGTTTAATTGTTTGTATATGCTTTATATTTTCATTTTATTATTTAATAGTTTGCTGTCTTTTAAAAAATTTAAAAGGTTTTCTGGTATCAGTTTCTTAAGTCTTATTAAAAATATTATTTAGAAATTAAATTACACGTTTAATTATTATGGAGTTTCTTTTTATTATTGTATAGGTATATAGATTTAATATTTTTCTTTTAGTTTAAGTTACATCTCAATCTAACCTCTCCGCCTCGCTGTCCTTTTGTCTGTATAGGCGCACATTACCATTTCCATTTTGCAGTCCCGTTCCATTTTCTGTGTCTTTTTTCATTTTCATTTTCATCTTTGGGGATTTGTTTTTCTTCTTTTTTTTTTATTTAGGGTTTTTCCCGCAGACCTCTTGACAAACTGCAGACATGGCCAATGTGCAATTCGCATCGACATCCGCAGCACCATCCGCATTTCCATCCGCACCGTGGACCCCGTAACTGCCCTAACTGGGCACCGTGGAATTCCTTTGAAGCAATTTTAAACGCTTTGCACCTTGTGCTGCGAAACGCAATTGCATTTAAATTGGCCGCTAATCAAAGCCATGCCGCTGCCCAGCCGTGTGTCTTGTCATTTGCATTTTTCGGCCCACAGTGCCGCGACGGCGTTGATGAGGATGATAATGGTGGCCGGTGATTCCGAGGATTCCATGCCAGGGCTTTCCATTGTCGGGGCCTTTGCATTGTCCGCCTTGTGGTACTGTTTTGGTCCATGAGCCCTGAGTCGAGTCCTGTGTCCTCCGTCCTGTGTGTCCCTGGGAGTCCTCTACTCTGGACACAGGAGTCAGGACGAGAGCCTGGCCGTCGTCTGGCCGCAAATCGATGCGCAAATTTTTACAACGCGTTGCGGTTTAGCAGTCGCTGCCTGGGTTTGTCAACCGGAATATGGTTTCGTGTTATGGGTACATCAGCTAAGGTGTAAATGTTGTATAATTGTGTATTATAGGAAGTAATTACTAAGAAAGGTTATAGGTTATTTAAAACACTATTTATCGTAAAAATTTTACAAGAAACCCCTGGAAAAAAAAGAGCATAATGCCAAGTGAAACAATTTTAAATTCTTTTCCTTTTTGAATCCTTAAAATCCACATTCTCAATGCATTCTTTTGTGTACATCCTTTTTTAGAGTGTTTAATTCATCGTTTTGTTGCTGCATTTTCCACAATGTTTCCTTCTTTCTTTTACATTTTAATCAAAAATGCTTCCCTTGGTTGCTTTTCGTCTGGAATCGAGGGCCCACTGCTGCTGCTGGTGCTCCCGTTTGCTGCTGCTTGGCCATTCATTTTTAATTTTTATTAAAATATTTATGCAAATATTGAACATATGCCGGATTCGATGACTGCCTGCCTGCCTGCTGTTTCCCCCCAGCCCAGCAGGCAGGCGCTTTAATATTGAAATTTCATCTGGTGTGCAAAAATCAAAAGCTATTTAATTAGTTGAAAGTGTGATACTCCCCGCCCCCACCGGCCCAGAATCGGAGGGTGGCGGCAACCTCCATCGACACTTGACTGTTAATTAATGCATGAGCTTCGCTCCACGATGCCAGACGACAGTCGATCCCAGTTGTCCAGCTGTCTGTCCCTCACTGGCAGCTAGGGAAAGAAGATGATAATATCGTAAATAGAGCGAACTTTATCGAACACGATTTCTTGCATTAAAAAAATTGTATAACCATTAAGAGCTTAAATATTGTATCAATTATAAGTTGAAGTTTGAACAAAAAATATGATATTTACATAGGTATAACATCCTAAAGTTATTTTTGTATTTATTAAAAACTATTTGGAAGTTTTATTTGAGTAAGAGTTTATCCTTATAACAAATATTTTATATATTTATTTGTAAGCTTAAAACTCGTTTTTTTCCAGTTAGTTACTTCACATTTCCTGACAAACTTACTTATGTTTTCATTTCCCTTATCGATTTCGATTATTTATCGACTGCAATGCCATCTCTAGCTCCTACCGTCACTGCTGCATGCGCAATTAATTTCATATAAGTTTATTGTCGCCTCTCAACTGCACCCCAGCCCAACCTTAACCCTTATACGTATATTTTAACCCCCACTCGCCAAATGCAATTGCGGCAGCACAGGAAGATTTAACGGGGCTGGAATGGCTGCTGGGAGGCGGGGTGGTAACAAATGGACTTAATTACGTGCGCGGAAATCAAGCATTTTCTACAAATTTACGCTCTGCCACGCCCATGACCGGTTGCACAACCACCTCCATCCGTCCGCACCCCCCCCCCCCCCCGGCCCGGTTGCCCANCCCCCCCCCCCCCCCCCCCCCCCCCCCCCCCTGACTGCGGTTTACAATTCTCTTTTCTCGCCATTTCACCATTTCGGTTTGTTTGTATTTCAAATTAATCATACGCCCCGTTCGACGCAGCTGACGAGCAGCGAGCGAGCGTTAAATGCAGCAAAAATAAATCCGACCGGTTCTCAGATTGATTTTCGTTCAATCTTCTGAAATATTTCATGTTTTATTGAAGTTAAAATATTAAATTTAAAATGAGTTTAAAGATTTACAGCCTTAAGTGCCTGGAAAAGAGTTTGAATTTAAATTAATGGGCTTCAAAAATATTAAAGCAGTGAAGTATTACGATAGTATTTTCTTTTTCATGTAATCAGATTAAGAAGTGAATCAAACTCTTTAGATATTGATTTCTGGAACACATTTCCCTATTAATTCAGCTTCCCACTTGACCCGCCATAGAGGCCTCCGCCAGCCACTTCCCATTCCCGTGCCGCCCTTTACGTGTGTGTAGAGTTGTAAATGATCCAGACAACTGCCAATTTGCGCATCAATTGTTGAATAAAACATGATAATCATAATAAACCAGGGTGGTGGATGGAGGAGCAGGTCTCTCACAAATAAAAAACACACGCATACACTCCACATACATATATACATGCATATAAAATAAATAAATTGCGAGAAAAATAAAATAGTAGTCGACGGCAGCGGTGGTCTCTGGTCCCGAGTCCAGTCATCATGCATAAATAATATGCGAATCAAAGCGATACCCAATTGAAATGGTCAATGACCAAAGCCAATCTAGGATGAGGTTGGTTCGGTCTGTGTATAAAATTAAAGGAATGGAGGGAGAGTGTCCTGCAGAGGGGCCGTGTCCAGTGCAAATAAATAAATGTAATTGTAGGCAATTACTGATGTTCGCAGCTGGAATTAAAGTTAGTGTCCTGTGATGAGGGCGGTGAATAGCAAAGTGTTAAAGTATTATGGGTTTTTGGCGCCTAATTTGGGGTTTTACAATGGAATCAATCAAGGTGTGGGTTGGGTTTAGTGAAAGTAAAGGCTATAACTCATTTACTTTATTTGTATTTTATAGATCGGAGATTTTATGATATTATTTAAAATTAGATGCCTAGGCGCTGTGAACCAACGTGCACTTAACTATAATAAATTTCTATAGTTCTCGTTTTTAATCAATTAATTACTAGTTAATTTATTAATTAATTTTCCCTTAAAATTATAGTTAAATATAAACCCAACATTTCGAATCAATAAACACTTTCTTTTATTGCCTTCTCCCGCCTACATTTCAATAAAAATCGACGCGGAACACATTTTCATAAATAGCTGGAAAGTGATATGCCCTCAAGGCACACACACACACACACTAATGCCACCGCCAGACCCACACACACGCAAGGCAAATGGCCATATCCCTTGCCATAAACCTCTCACCTCCTCTCAACTTTCCCCCGCCCTCTGCATCTATAATTTGAAAAGCAAACTCATAAATATTCAAAAAAGAAAAAGGCGGCACCGTCCATCGTCGCATTATTGTTGTATGTTGTGTGTGTGTGTGTGTGAGAGGTAGTATCTATGTGTGTTTTATATGATTCACCCACTACAAGCAAGGACATTGGGGGTGGGGACAACAGCCACGCCCAGCCAAAAATGCGATTTTCTTTTTAATACAACCAGAAGATTTGGAAAATAAGGGAGAGGAATAGAGACTAAATACACAGAAATTTATTTAATTTATAAAATTAAGAAGGTAATAAACAGAAGATAAATAGAGGAAGCTGCTAAATATTGGTTATACATTCAGAGTCCATTTAAGAATTATGTTTATGTTTTTATTTTATTTTTATTATGTAGCCTTGATAAGATATTTATCTTTCTTAATACAGCAAATTAAAATAAGTGTCATTAGAAAACATTATCTCATATAAATATTCTCATAAAACTCTAATATTTGCCTCAGTGTCCCAAAGATGATGAGAATCATTGTCTGTAGATGTGTGCGTGGCCTGGGTGAGTGAGTGTTTATGTGTGTGCTTGGCTTTTTGAAAAGTCCGAACCATAAAATTGAATAAACCGCATTGAAGCACATTATTTTTTATTAACTGCAGGGTAACCCTCTTCTGAGCGAGGAGCCTTGGGCCCTGGGCCCTGTGCTAAACCGAAATCCCGAGCAGGTTGTCCTTACGGTCATAGCCTTTGATCCCCCCAGCCCCACTCCGCCTGCCCCATGTCCTGGCACTCTGTCATGTCCTGTGCTTTTGACCGACGTTTGTCAAATAGTCTTTTGCAATTTACACACTCAAAAACTTTTGTGCGACAGAGGCGGCCAATGGGTTACGTTGCGAGATTCCCATTCGGGGTTACCAATAGCGATGGCACCATGGGTGAAGTAGTATCTGCATTTTTACAAGAAAAGGTCAAGGAGATGAGAGAAGTACTATAATTGGTTGGGATAAAACTGCAATACATAGTTTTCTGAGAAACATATGTATTTTAGATTAAGACTAAAATGTAAAATCAGGATTTCATATAAAGAATTTGGAAATTATGCATAAACATTTATGAATTGGTAGATTTTTTATATATATCCATATATAAACCCTTCTACTGGTTAGGTTTAAACTGCTTTTTAATAATTTCTTTCCGTCCTAAAAATACAACGAAAAATCCCTCGTGCTTCTTTGTTTGCTGAATGTCCTGTCACGCTGTCATCTCTCGGCTGCGGTGCCCATTTTTGAGGATATATCAGCATTGGGTGCAGCGTTTGTTGGTTATGGCCCCAGACCTTGGGCCATTGTGTGTATCCATGTGCGTCCCGTGTCTCTCTCTGTGCACTTGCCTTTCAAGCACCTTATTTATAAGCACTTTTAATGGAGTTGGCTTACAGAAAGCGTAAGAGCATGGGCATGCCAAGCCCGGCAACATATTTCTCGTCTCTGCGTCGCCGTACCCGTCCACCTCCCCGTCTCGTTCCTCCTCTGTCGCGCAGACACTGGCTGTGTGCGCTTCAAAATCTGATTACGATTTTTATATGACACTTTGATATGATTTATTTGGTCATTCAGCTTTTCAAAGGCAGGCCTCCAAGCCGAAGCATTGCCTTTAACCCCACACTGGCCAGGCCAGGCCACGCCTCGCCGAAAAGGGTGTCAATGGCTTTTGAAATATCTGCAGAGCATTTCATTTTTGTTTTTTTCCCAAAAAAAAAAAAAATATCTGCTGAGAAAAATCAAATTGCGAAAAGTGGAAAATGGAAGCTTAGGTACTCTAACTAATTTTTATTATTTTATTGACTTTAAATAGATTATATTTTATTTGTAAATTTAAATGGTGCCTTAAAACATAAATCAGTTTATTTATTTATTTAAAATGTATGTAAATTGGTATATTTCCCATTAAATTCTATTTCATATATATATAATTTCGAAATATATGCAACAAATAAAAATACCCTAATCTAGGGTATACAGAGAAATAATAAAAGGGATCCAGACTGAAGGACCAGCTTCCTACTTGTGCTTATGGCCGGATAATGTGAGGCTTCAGCCAAGTTATTTGCAACTGCTTGTTGTTGTTGCTGTTGGTCCTCCCAAAAGGGGGTGGGGCCTGTTAAGGGGATCACTGGGCAGGAGCAGGAGCAGAAGCCGGGGTGTCAGGGTAGGTGGACCTCCTGTAATTGATGACCTTCGCGATACGTTGTCGTCATCCGTAGATCCTTTTTTTCTGGCTCTTGCCTCTGGCTCCTTTTCGCTTTCTGGCTGTTATTTTTATGGCAGGGCACTAAAAATTTTCTTTTTTAAATTGAATTTAATGAAAGGCGTGAGCACAGAGAGAGCAGAAAAGCGCCCACGGGTCCGCGCCATATTCAAATGGCATTTTCAAATAAATACGGTCTCGCTGGCCGACAAAAAATAGGGATTCCCTTAATCGTTTCCCATAAAGATTCGACTATAAATAGGGAAAAATAAATTTACTTTTACGATATTTGTGTTATTGAAATATTGGTATAAAATAGGAAACGATCAGAAAAATATGCTGGGCATATTTACGAGCCAAAGTGAGAAGTACGTTTAAATAAATAGTTAAAATGCTTGGAATTCTGTTAATAATCTAATCTATAGATTTTTTTTAATATTTCAAATATGTGAGAATTTGATTTCTCTAAAAATTTTGCAAAGGAGAAAATCCTGGCAACCTCACAACCTTGCCGCAATAAATTCTATTGTGTGCACGAGCAATGAGCAAAAGAAGTAAATAAATGAAAATAAATAAAAAATAAATCGCTCGATGCAAAGTCCAAGTGCTTATCCTGACCATTTTTATGGGCCCATTTCAAACTTTGTTTGTTGCCCGCTGTATATATATTTTTTATTGCATAAAAAGATTTGTTCTCTTTGCCGCTCCTGCTGTTGTCCGCCTCAATGCCCTCTCTGTCTCCGTTCCGCACGGTTATAATAATTATTGCAGGTATTAAGTCAAGTAGCCGCAAAGAGCTCTCGTTACCTCCCCTCCGGCTAGCAAAATCCTGCCCTTTGGAATGTGACCCCTGTCCCCAAAACCTTTCTTTTTTTTGCTGCAGCTTGTGGTCACTTTTCCGTTACCCTTTTTTCCCCCCAGGCTTTGCATAACAATAATTTTACTGTCGCTCTCTACTACAGTCAAGCATTCGATAGGTGACACTTACTATATATAATTATGTTTATTTTTGGGATATGAATAGTTAAATATATATACCGAAGTATAGATTATGTTTATAACTGTGGTAAGCAATCATAAAATTAAAATAAATAAATGTAGATAAGATGAAATGGCACATAAATAGCAAAGAGGTTCATAAATTTAATCACTGATAATATTTCTCTATAAAAACTTATACTTTTAGACATTTAAAAAGTGTTGAGTCAAACTAAAAGTGCCCAAAAATATCTGATAATATTTTTATAAAAATTATACATACATATAAGTTTTTGTAGCAGTTCCACTGTACTTTTTCGGATCTACATATATACATAAAAAAGAAAACCGCAGCGATTTTCGCGCAACGCGGTTTTTTGTGGGGCACGTTCATCTCATGGGTACGGTGGGGGTCAGGCCAAACTAAATTGTGTTTAATTAATTTTTTGTTGCATAATTCGGTAAATTTTAGTTTTACGCTGCTGCAAAATAGTAAAAATACCCAACGGTTTGTGGTTGTTGTTACGGCACTAGCTGCCATCATTGAACACAACAAACTTGCCACCGCACACGTGTAGCATTAACAGTCAGTTTTTTGGCAATTTCCTAGCGGAGGTAGCTACTAAAGTTTGTTGAAAAATATAAATCAGATAGGTGATATATATATATGTTTATTATTTAATAACAAACATATGTGGGTAGTAAAGCAATTTTGTAGAAATAAATCATAAGTGCTTAAAGATTTAGTACAACCCTCGTTGAGAACTTGTATTTATTTCAATGCCTACCGAAATGCAAAGAATTTTTTGCTGACTGAAAACTTTACCTCGTCTGGCAATTGTGTTCGTTTTCTTTAATAAAATTTTTAGTCAGACTTCTTGGTTTTTCACTCGTTCTGTGGCCATGTGACACAGACAGATACAGCTGCAGATACAGATACACACAAATGCAGACAAATATCTTGCAATGTTGGCGGCTGCAGACTGTCATTTGTTTACTTGTGTAAACTTTAATTAAATTCCAAAAAGACGACGACAGCAACTGATGGCAGCCGCAGCTGCTGCCTGCATCCCCATTTCCCATTTCCCTCCTCGCTCGGCAAAGTGTTGCCACTGCAGAATTTTAGGCGCACATTGCATTGCAATTCAGTCTGCCAATTGCCATAATTATGAGCATCGGCCTGCTCTCGTACTCAGAGTACAGAGAAAGAAGAATTCACAGAAATGGTGTCAACTAGCCCATATCATTCTCATCTAAGTGAGGATAACAAATGCCAGATATTTAATTAATAATTTAAAGCGATTTATTAAAAAAAAAATATATAAAAAAGGGACAAACGATTTTAAATTGTAAAGTCAAGGAGATTGACCTGCAGGTGACGATAGCCTAGCTATCGTCTACTATATTATTCATTAAGATAATATTACTTTTAAGCCCCTTAAATCATTTTTCAATATCCCTCTTTGACTCTGAACTAGTAGCTATAATACTAAGATTATTATTCTTAGTGCATTCCCTTCGTAAATGCAGTTACTGCATTTGCAGGATCCCCAGTCAAAGAGGCAACATCTGGTACTCCCGACAAACAGGGACCAAAGTATTAGAACAATTGTCGATGGCAATGCATGCAAATTGTCCACTTCACTGTGCGAAAGTCATGTGAAAATTGAATGTGATGATTCTGGAACAATGGAATGAGGATTAGAAAACTCCCACATTTTCCCAAAACTGTTTGTTGGGAAAATTGACTTAAAACTATAATTTATAAATGAGTAAAGTTAAACGTTCCTAAAAGATAAATAATATAAGTACCATTATCAAGACGGTACCCATGATTAAAAATATTATAAGTTAACTTATAGTCATTCTGTACGTTTCACAAGAAAAAGATAAATTAAAACGGAAATGGTAGCAAAAATATATATTGTAATTTTCTAGATAAATATATTTGCTTTGGCTTTATAATTCATTACAAAAGCTTTTACCTCGGCATTTAAAAAAAAATTAAATCCATGTCTAATTAAAATGATTCCGCTTAAAAATAATTAAATATAACACAAGTGATGGGGAACAATTTATTCTCTGATCGTTTTTCCATAAGTGAAGATGTGGAAATCGGAATTCTTCGCTCTCCTGGGACTTTTGGTCTTTATCTCTCCTTGTTGGGCGTATTTTCCAAATCTTGACTGCACTGCCAATGGAACTGCTCATATGTGTTCATCCACTTGTCCAGAAACTTGCGAATTTAAAGGCGACGGCGGAGGTGAAGGTGCGTGTACTAGACAATGCGGGGGTCCTTGCATATGTAAGCCGGGATATGTAATTAATCAGAGGATTCCGGCATGTGTCTTGCGATCTGATTGCCCAGATGATGTAGATCAAGTAAAAGGAAACGTTCGAGTTACTAATTTTAAATGCTTTGCATCAAATTTCTGTAGCGAAGAAGAAAATAAATAGTGTTTGCTTTTAAAATTGTATTATTCATTAAATATTTCAGTTTTCCATTTGACACTGAATTGGTATTTGAAACTAGTTGTTAAGATACTCAAGGAGCTCTTGAAAGACCTTGTAAAAGTGAAGCGTGAATAAAAGTATTGGGTATGCTCATTACCAAAAGTTAAATTCATTAACCACACCTAATTCAATTGGTTCCTCTCAGAGCTTAATAAAAGGAACGCTGTCGTCTAGGATTATTTAGACGTCAATCTACTTTCGATAAGCGAATATGTGGAAATTGGCATTCTTCGCTCTCCTGGGGCTCCTGATCTTAATCACCACTTCCGATTGTCATTCAGAGGATAGCTGCGGAGCAAATCAAACATATGATTCATGTGGATCAGTTTGTCAAAGGTCTTGTCAATTTCTAAATAATGGAATATGCACTCAACAGTGCTTTCATGGTTGTGTATGTAAGCCAGGATATATGATAGACGAGAGGGATAGACGCTGTGTCCTCGAAACTGACTGCCCAAAAGATATTGTTAAAGTGGCAGGAAACCGCAGGTTTCCAGGTGAATAAAAAATGTTACAAGTGACATATGGTAATAAAATCAAAATATTTACCTTTTAAATATGTATCTTTTAATCTATAATATGTAAGAGACTGGAAGGTATATATTAGATCTAGGAATACTAAATTTAATACCAACTAAGATTAGCGTTGAAATTTAAATTGTTCCATTTTAAATCAAATAAATATTAGTTTCCCTTGGTATTTCAGTGAGGTTAATTTTAATTGAAGTAAATTTTAACATTTGTTCCGCTAGATCCCCTGAGTTCCTGGATGCAATGGTTGCCACAAGCATTATGAAATGAGGAATTTTAATGTTAAAATGCGTTTAATTTTAGTATTGAATTTGAAGGAAGTATTGTTTTTATGTAGAAGCTAATAAAATCCTTTGCTAATTACAACATTTAAGACTCCCAGCTGAATCAGTCTCCGCCGAATAAACCCTCCTCTCAAATCCTTTTTAATACATTTTCTTTTTTAGCTGTAGCTGTAGCCCTAATAAAGTGTTTGGACAAAGGACACAAAGTTTGCTTCCTGGCTAGACATAATTTTAGGGCTCTTTGCACTTCTAGGGGATGCCATCCATGCCCCTGATAAGGGGAACGGAAGAGAATCCACAGGCAGCTGGTGGCAACCCTAAAAAACATTGTCCATTCCAACGAAAATGTAATTTGTGCGAAAAAGAAACGCCGAATGCGAAAAAGATAGAGAGAGACAGAGAGCGATGCAGGTAGAGCGATAACTTGTTGGTCTGTGTTGTCCACCAAACACTCACACTGCGCCTGCAGGTCATTTTTGTGCATAGTTCATTACGATTGAACTACCACAAAGGTCCTTTTCCAGTATCCAGTGACAGAGATGGACATCGGAGCCAAAAGGAGACAGTCACCTTTTTATTTTGATATTTTTTCAAACACATTTTAAAATGGGTGTGGCAAAGCTTCACTGAGGAAGGATGTAACTGTAGTTCTGACTTTTAAATGCTTTTCAATGAATCTCTGTAATTAATAAGATAATAAATGATGCATAATTTAATGGTTGTATTTTTATTTAATATTTAAAATTTGGATATTTTTAAATTAACATTATAATTTTGAGCTGTAATTGATTTTGAAACCAATACATTTTGTGCCAATATTCGGTGACTCTCAGAAAGTTTATTTCCCAACCGGTTACGCCCAGTATTTTTGCCTCCGCCCCCAAATCCAAGACACACTGGCCTCTCTGTCAACCTGATTAGTTTGCTTGGCAAATGAGAAGCTGGCCAAAGCTGGCTGGCCGCCCCTGTTGCTTCTGTCCTGGCCATTGTGCCCGGCGACTTTTCTTTTGGGCCATAAACTTTAAGCTTGCAAATGCTGGGGATTTCACTTCCTGGTAGTCACAATGGTCAGTCTATATTCCCTAGGACACCCTTGTTTTGTGTGTATGTGTGTGTGCTTCCCCTTATCCTCTGCTGGCTACCATTTTGACCGTTAAATGTTGACATTTGTGCATTTCATTGTGTATGACCTTTTCGGCGCACAACAATAAGAACAGCAGTGCAAATGAAGCACTTGAAAGTATTTTTAAAATTAATATTCCTTGAAAATTGTTAAATATTTCAGATATTTTGATTAGCTCAAAGTATCTCTAGCAATTAATATTATAAATGGGCTTTAGTCATCTTAATAAATATAAATTTTCCGTATAAGACACTTCAATTTCCCTCAGTGTTTAAGCAGTAGCTTAGCAGCAGTGGCAGCCGCAGCTGAAGAAGACGCACAAGTAGCACTATGTGGGGCAGAGGTCTGGCAAGGATGGGGCGGTCATCAGGATGCTTCTGCCCCACTATTGTCGTCGCTTGTCTACTCATAAACTAAATGTAAATTCCACCCCTCCGCGCCAACGTGCCACCACTTTTATTGCAGTGTTTCGCTGTCACTACGGAGCAGATAGAGCTGCTGATAGAGACAGGGAAAGACAGCCGGGGAGGGGAAGGCCGCCCCTTAACCCACCAGTGCCCCCGGATTATATCCTTAGCTCCATGTGTGGCTGCTCTCGCATTGTTCTCGTTGTTTTTGTCAACAGGCTGCAGTGCAGCAGTGGAAACAGCAGGAGCAACTCGCCCCCTTTGTCTGTCTGACTGTCTGCCTCGGATGCAGTGGCCATGATATTTGAATTTATAAATCTATAAAACTCTAGCGGGGCATCCGAGGTGGATGTGTGTGTTTGTGTGGGGCTGAATTAGGAGGAAATGAGAATACGTTTTGCTCAAATGGAACTGGTTCGAAGCGAGCGGCACCCCAGGGAACTGTTAAACACTTAAAGCGGAACAAAGAGATTCAATCAGTCAGTGAGTTGTGGACAGAATAGAACGGCAAACAAAAATATAAAAATAAACTACATTTAATTAAGTTGAATGGGAACAAATGAAAGGATATTAAGAGATTGAGAGATAACTTTTGGTAGGTCTTTTTAAGAGGGTAGAATTCTAGAAGGAACAGCTAGGAGTCAAGCTTCTCAGAAAGAGTTCAAGGGTCTTGTCGAGTTCTTATGTCAATCCATAGACCATCTTATATCTTTCAATCTTATCTTAAACCTAAACAATTTGTAACTCGCCGTTTATTTTCAATAAATCCATAAATACTGTAACAAATGAATAAAAATACAACTTAATGTCATTAAGTGATAATACCTGCACCATAGATACTCTGTATCTGTTAGATACTGATCTCTGTCCCGTTCTCCCAGGGCTTTCCGCTGCAGTCAACTACTTTCCGCCTGTCAGCTTAGAAAGTAGGAGATATTTAGAGTCTTGGGACTAAGGACTTTACACCCCTTAAAGTCCAAAGCCTGTGTGTGTGTGACCGCACAACCCTTGAACCTTGTCTATTCACTTTCTAATGGGCCACGTTGACGTTTTTACACTGCAACAATAAAAAATGTTGTGTTTGTGCAAGTGTTTGTGTGGTGCATATGTCTAAGCTGTAAGCTCCCTTTTCCTTTTAAGTCCCTTGCTCGTCACCCCTTTTCTCAATTGTCATCATGGAAGCAACAGAAGGCGAGTCCCTTAGCTCTCTCGTCCAAAGAGAAGGCATATTTCTTATTGTAGTTTATATGCTAAGCACTGCAAATAATATTTTTTTTTGGTAAATCTAACTTGTTATAGTTGAGGTACAGGATGGTATATTAAATAAAGAAGATACTAAATTCAAGTATTGATATAGAATTTGCATATCTATTTCCTCAGTTTATATAAATTAATTCAATTTAAAAATCTACAGCATGTAATCCGCCTCAAACCCATTAATATACCCTTGCTTTCATAGTGTAAGAACAACACTTCCGCCCCTCTCCACATTTGCCATATCATTTGCATTGTCGTGTCCATTTTGAGGCTTTGCATATGTCGCGTTTAAATTGCATAATTTATGTGAATTATGCCGCATAACACAGTCCTCGCGGGCGCTTCCTCAGTCCATCAATCTTGCCGTTGTTTAGCCTTCGAGGTGCAATGAACTTGCAAAGTGGCCTTGTCCAGGACACTGGCATGTCCCCGGTCCTCGGTCCCCGGAACTTAATTGTGACAATTGTCAAAACACTTCCTGGTTCCTCCTTCTGTCGGCACAAATCCAATTAGTTGTTGGCCCCAGCTCGATTCGCTTAGTCCGTGACACAATCACTCACTCGTTCACTCGCTCAATAATTTAGCCAGGACTCGTGAAGGGACGAGAGGTGGCAACAAGCTCACTTCTACCTTTTCCTCTTCCTTTTTTTTTTGCGAGTAATTTGGTGAGCAAAGCGATTCGTGTTGTTTCAATCAATGATGCCAATCAAAATGAGACCGATTTTTATGCCACACAGTTTGAACTCCTAACCCGAGGAAACGATAAAAGGAAAGGGGATGCGGGGAAAGGATGCTGGAAAATAGGAAGCTGTGTGTGTGTAAGTGCATTTATTATGCGATTCACTCAAAGGAGGGTTTGTAGCCTTTGGCATATGGAAATAATTTATAAAAGAAATATGGTTCAGCTGACACAAACAAGGTTGAGAAATAATAAATGGAATATTAAAGATGGAAGTTGTTCAACTGGGATACCAAATATTAAATTTTCCTTAATCACAATTCGCTATTTCAAATTACTAATTAATTTTCATCAACATCAACATAAACTTGGCTAGAGACTAAGCCTGAAGTTCGATTACTGGCACAACTTACTACCAGTATTCGTCCTACTTAATGTTGCCACTGTGTAAATCCCCCTGTAAGATCATCCTCTATGATTTATATGCAATTTTGTGGCAAATGTTTGGTGTATCCTGGTCTTGGTTAAATCACATTTGCTTGGTTTTTGGCTTGCAGTTTCGGGTCTTGCTGCCGGAGCTAGTCATTAAGCTAACAACGCTGCGTATGCGTAATAAATAATTGAAATTTCCGCCCAGAGCCAAAGGTTAACCAGTGGGAAAGAGACGGCCAGGCCAGAGGAGTGGAGAAAGCCACGGAGAAAGTGGCGAAAGAGAGGAAGGGTTGTGTGTTTAGCTTTTGGGCAAGTGAGCGCACCAAAGCGAAAATGAAAATAATTTTCATTGCGAGATGAAGAGAGGGGGAAAAGCTGGGAGTAATGAACACACTTTTCGCATTTAAGCTTGCTGCAGTAGCACGCTAATGGGACAACAACAACAAAAACAACAACAATAACAACAACAACAACAACTACAAGACAGCAACAGTTGCTATTCCAACTTGCTATCCCCCACATTTTTAATTCCTTGGCACATTTGTGTAACGTGACATGAAATCCATTTGATGTCGCCGTCATCTTCCTTCGCAGCTTCCCAGCTCTCAGTAACTGTAGCTCCTTCTCTTTCTGCCGTGGCCATTGCCATCTCTTTCACTCTCGCCCTGCACTTGTTAACAAACAAACACGCTTTTCTACTTTTTATTGCTAATTTTTATTTTATACTTCTTTTTTTTTTGTATCTTTCACTGCAATGAGGAAGGAGGGGAAACTGTACAGAAAAGAAAACTTACTAGCTTAATGTTAAATTAATTGCAGTTGTTATTTTTATAAAACTGATTATACTTTTATATAAATGTGCTACAATATTTTAAATATTTTTTATAACTAAATATAAATAATAGATAATATTTTGTGAGCAAAAAAAAAGACACAGAAGATACAGAATTTCTTCCTTTGAAAATATGTTTCTTTTCAGCTTAGCTGCAGTTTCATTTCCTCTGATTGTTTAATTTCCTTATTTGGAATACATATTTTTTCTCAGTGCACCTGAAAGAAGAAAGCGGGGCAGGTCGGTGGAAAATACAGCGGGAACAGCGAAGCATTTTAACGCGATAACTCCCCTGGCAGTTGAGCTCATAAATTTATAAATGAGCCAGCGACTGTAAAATGCGAAACGAGCCGCGACGACACTGAAACCCGCTGGGTGGGGCCAGGAAAAACCAGTGGAAAATAGGGGAATGGCGACAGAGGAGATTGCCTTGAAAAGCACTCATCATTTTATTTTTTTTTTTCATTCATTTTGACAGAAATTTGAGATGAGTGAAGGGTATCCAGGCGGTGTCCTGCTGTTTGTTTAGGACGAATACTGTATTTACAAATTTAAATACTTTTCGGATTGATATGGGTTAATAGGAAATATTAGAAATATTTAAGGGAATTTAATAATTGTTAGTATATGGAGATTAGACTAACACCTAATCTCATAAAAATTTGAATTAATTTGACCTTAAAGTATTTCCACTTTTCTTAGAAAAATTACATGAACTTACTTAAAATTTCGTTAGCTTATCCCATAATTTGTAATACTCTTAGGCATACTCTTACGACATTCCTAATTATTTTTCTTATGCAAATCCCTACCTTGTCCTGAAACTATATCCCAGAGTATTTCCCGGCTTACTTGGCTTAATTCACCATATCCCTTGTTGCTTTTCCTTTATTTATTTGTGTAACTTTTGTCATTCATAATTATTTGGGCCGTTTGTTTGTCTGACTTGTTGTTGCTGCCGCTGGTCCCTGACATCGAAGCATCGGAAACGGAAACAAATGAAGTATCAGACAGGGAGTGTGTTTGCTTTACGAAAATTGACTGAATGACTGACTGAGTGCTAAAAAGCATTCGAGCTACTTTTAATATTTCATTTCATAACTCATGAATTTGTATTTCAAAGAGGGCTAGCGAATAGCGGGGGCATTGGCTGCCTGCCGTTGGGGAAATTTTAAATATGCATTCACGCTTTTATGGGCCCCAAAGAGGAGCAGGAGCAGGAGCAGCAGGATCCGGAGGAGCTGCCAGAGGGTAGAAAATTGGAGTGTAGCCCCCAATTATTGTCCATTTGGGCGTACTACCATTTGTTTATGATTTTCTATGCCATGATTAAATTAAAATTTCTTTATTGGCCCCAATATGCTGTTGCTGCGCTGCGCTTGGTTGGGTTTTCTTTGTACTTAGCTGGTTTTGTTGCCTGCTTTTTCGAGGCCCCGTCCGGGCCGAATGCAATTAGCAAAGTTTAATGCGGAAATATTGCCATGAAGCCAATAAAATTGAGAGTGCGGTCAAGCGGCATGATTGGATTTCCACGAGGTTAGCAAACAATACTAGTTAGCATTTTTCCACAGGCCCATAACTTGCCTGTGGTTTTTGCCAATATTTTTTGGAGAGCCACAAACGAGTGAAGAATTTTGTAGTTAAATATTTTTAAAACTATTTATTTAGATTGATTTAACATATAACAACTTCAGGGTTTGCTTGATGAAAGTTAAAACATCAAAAAGGTTTATTTCAAAAATTTTCTTTCTTTACTTTTTGACTTGCCTAGTTTTCATCGATTTCTTTCTTTCAAGAATATATTGAACTGGGTCAAATAATGGCTAACCAAATACTAAACCTCAAAGACACATTTAAATTCGCTTGCCTTGTCAACTATGCAAATCCCATTTGAATATTTAAAAGCCAAACAAAAACCATTACCTAAAGAGACCCAAAAAAACTCAAACTTCGATATAAAAGTCTAGACGAATTTAACTTAATAGTAGGGCACTTAACCCATGATAACCCCACAATATACATACCAGCATGTGTGTGTGTGTGTGGGTTGCTCGTCTGAATAATTGCCATTTTGACATTTATAAACATATTCTAAATAAACTTCAATCAAAGGTCTCAGACATACCGACACAACTTGCCCCAGAGCAATGCAAATGATAGACTCACCCACAAAAAAAAAAAAAAAAAAAAAAAAAAAGAAAAGCTGGGAAAATAAAACAAAGTCGAGGATAAACAAAGGGGGAAATCACAGAGGGAGAGCGGACGACTGGGGCATGCCTTAAAAGTCAATTTGCCGCAGGCATTGCTAACAAAACATGAAGCGCGACGGCCAACAGACAATGCATATAAAAAAGGTGCCGAAATTTTCACAAACACACTGGCATCATCGAATTTCCATACCCAAAAATGCAGGGGGGAAAATTTCACGCAGCTTAAAAACCGCACTCACGCACAAAATATTTTTATTTACCTTTTTCGGGCAGGAGAGGGAGTTGTCTGTCGGCTGGGCAAACAATAAACCACCCGATTCTCCAGTTACGGCTACAGTATCTGGCCCAGCAAGGAATCGGGCACTAAAAGCGCCTTATTTACGACGTTTACATGCAATATTTACACGAAATCTCTTACAATAACTGTTATGCTTGGCAATGAACCCCTGCCGCCGTACCGCTACTTAAAATCCAACTCCAACTCCAAGCCAGGACCCTCACAAAGGGCATCCACCCACTCGATTGTTATTGCTGAGTTTGGTTTACTTTGCATTCCCCATTCCCCTTTTCCTTTTTATTAATTTGTCAAAAAAAGAATAAAGAAAGGTGAAAGAAAAGGCGGAAAACAATCAGGGTTATAAAATTGCCTAAGAACATAATTTGATTTAAGTAAATGGTGAAGGTATAAATATATCTTGAAATATTTATTTGAAATATTAATAAAGAAAGTAAATATATATTTAGATTTAATTTAATTTCTGTGCCTTTTTAATAAACATTTGAAGGTAGATTTCCCCTTTAACCCTTTAATGAATTCCTCTACTTTACACCTCCCTTTAGTCCCCTGAAAAAGGTCACATCTTAGATTTAGAGACACTTCAAATCAATCTGTCGTCATCCCTGAAAAAATGATTGGGCTCTTGGCCAAAAAGCTTCGGTTCCGGCGGGTCCACGTATAATATTTTAGCATTACTACTGATTTCTCCACACGTAGTAGGCAACGCCACAGAACCCAACAGAAAAAAAATTGGGGGGAAAAAAGAAAATATTGCCATCGCCGTCGAGCCGTATTCATATGCAAATACATAAAAGGCGCAGCCAGAAAAGCGACTGGGTGGTGTGGGAGAAGGGGAAAATATAAGGAAAACGGGAGAGAAAAAAAAAAGAATAAAGCGTATCCGCAAAAAGCGCGTTGCGCAAATAGCGCGCTTCCTGAAATAATAATTCAAATACTGTGATAAAAATCGACTATAAACTCGCATGCTGTGCAGGAAAATCCCCGCCCACCCGTCCACCCATCCATATATGCATTCCCACTCTCCGATTTCCCCAATGCCGCCACCTCCCCCTCCCGTTGGAGTCCTGTTCGGTGCGTACGTGCGCATATTTCATTCCCTAACGACCCCTTTTAACTGAGAAAATGTGTTTTCGTTACTTTTAGCATCTTTATCAAATAATAATATTACGCCGCACGAACCCAAACGTCGTCGAGGAGACCGCCGGTGCCGGTGCCGGTGTCCCGTTTCTCTCCTCCAGCCATCCACCCACCTATTTCCCACCCAACTCTCCTTTTCGATACCGCCGAAAAAAAAATGTATTTTTTTGTTTTTATTCTCTTTGCATTCCCTGCCATTTTGCACTTGGAGGTGGAGTGCGGAATGTAAAAAAGTATTATTCGAGAAATTGAAGGGGATTGAAGGAAGAAATTGGCATAGAAGAAGGGATGCCCTAAGGAGTGCTTTAGGTCTTTTTAATATATACTTAAAAAATAATTTGGGAATTTTAAGAATAATATCTAACGTTCCATTAAAGTTGTAAATTCAACCATCTTTAATTTAATATTAAAAAAAAATATACAAAAAATAAGAGTTAAGAAAATATACATATAACTGAATTGTAAAATATCGTAAATTGTTGAATATTTCCTAATTTAATTTACAGAACTTGAAGATTACATATAAATCTATTTGAAATTAAGATATTTTTAAATGAGTAGAAAAATATATTTAATATCTTAACTATAACATATTCAATCTTAAAAAAACATTTTCTTAGTTAACTATTACAGCAAAATATAGATGTCCAAATATTCCTCAGAATTCTCCTCTTCTTATTCATATTTTCTTATAAATTTATTTCATAAACCAAATCTTTCTCTTCGTCCATTTAACCCACTTTCTAGAAAAAATTCGGATTGCCTGCAAAGGCTGGCTAAAATATATTGAAGAAAAGTTTCCCAACGCCACTGCGAAAGGACACATAGTAGGAAAACAGCTTCGACACTTTTTCAACGATTTTCCTGGCAACAAGGACGAGGGCCGCCCTCTGCTCGTATTTTTCTTGGACATTGTTGTTTTTGCTTGATTTCTTTTGTACTCAATTGAAAAATTTGCATGCCAAGAATTATGCAAAATGGAGGCAAAGGAGTAAAGGTCAACCAAAAACAAAAACGGTTGCTCTCTTCTTTACCTTTAAAAGAACTATACCCCCAAACCCTTTACCCTGAATTGTCCCCCATTTTTCCTTTTTGTTTTGAACACAATAAGCAGCAATTGAAACCATCGAAGATCATTTTGGTTTTTATTTCATTCTCTTGGCCTTCGCATTGGTCGCCATCGATTGGGTTTGTTTCCTCTGTTGACTGCAACCATTATTCTTGGCGGTAATTGAACAACGTGCCGCAATGTTCGAGGGCGTAAATAATTGTTGCAAAAAAAATATATACAAAGAATGAAAATTGCTTAGAACAAATGTCCCTTTTTTTTGCTGGTAGCCTCTCCCTTGCCACACGAACGCCCACCAATTGTGGAAAGATACAGCTTCATTTTCATTGATGACATTGCGGGTATCAGAGAGAAAAATTAAGATAATAATATATAAATAATATGGAAAGGAAATGAAAATTGTAATGAATAAGAAATATAAAGGATCTTTTTTATTTCGAATTAATCTTGAATCAGTTTAAACATTGTCAATTCTTACATATTTTTCTGTAGATTTAATTATAGAAATCAGCATTTTATATATACCTTTATTTTTCAGTGTTTATTTTATTGTAAATTTTTATATCTCTCTCTTTATTTCCTGCTTGATTTTCCTATTTTGAATATGATTATTTGCCACCATCAGCCCCCCATTCATATTTTTTGAGGCTTAACGAAAATAGTGGACACAAAATGTTGATTGAAGGCTTAGGCTCGTTTCGGCTCACATATTCCGGTGACCCAAAAACCTAAAAATGTTTTCACTAAAATTCACTTAAAATGTGAGCTCCCAGGGGACAAAAAAAAACCGAAATTATAGCACACGTTTCCATGCATAATTAAAGTGTACATGACCCAAAAAGCAGGCAGTGAAAAATTCCATTTGTAAATTTCAACGAAAGGTCAATGTGCCCCTTAAGCACGTTTGCTGAAAGGGATCTCTGGGAAAACAGCAACAAAAAATAAAGAATATTATATACATTGTGTGTGGCAGCAATTTATGAGAATTTCAATATTTCATTGTGAACCTCGGGGACTGAACTCCACTCGACAAGTAATTAGTATCATTTAGATTTTGCGTAGCACTTCAAAGTTCAAGAAGCTCGATTTCAATCGCCTTTGCCTTCATATTGATTCCGATTCCGAGTCAACGATTTAGCCCAGCATCTTATCTCCTCCCTCCGTTGAAATCCTGGGCATTCTGGGCCCGGGGCTGTGCTCGACACGTGTTTTACAGACACTTTTGCCTCTGTTTCCCTTTGTTTCCACGCTGTCTGGTTTGTATAAAACACGTACTTGCAGCATTTATATCGACAATGACAAGGAGGAGCCTCTCCAATGGCAACCCACGCAAATTTGCCATAGATTTTTTTGATGTGGTTAATTAGACTTGGAGAACAACAAAGTGGCAGCACATCCCATGGAGATGAAGAGCAAATTGTACAATTGCTGGCTGCCAGGGGGGGCAAAGGCGCTGTAACTGAATATTTTATGGTTCAGGGAGATTTCAAAATAAGGCGAATGGTTGTCTGCTAAGACTAAGGCGAATTTTGAATGCTTTAAAGGATTTATTTATTTTGATGATTTATCTTTTACAATTTTTATAATATATTTGAGTATATATCAGCGATATATCGCAGATTAAATAGAAGGACTCTTTTTTAATGTTCTAAAACTACAGTATAAATATTTTAATCTTATTTATATACATATGTAATTACATTTATCTCATTGATAAAAATGCTTCACTTTTTAAATTTCCTAATTAATTTCTTATTCCTAAATATATTTCTATACAAGTAATTTTAAAACATCTTAAATATAGCTATACTTTTTTACCTTCACAATCAGTAATCTAGTTTTAATACATTTAAATATATTTAAAATTTTTAAAATTATTTTTGATTACTCCTGACTATTTAAAACCTTTTTTCTAAAAATCGTTTAATTTAAGAAACCAAATTCAACCCGAAGTAAGTGCAACCTTTTCATCTAGAGCAGAAAGCAACATGGTAGTTGCCAAATAAAAGTTTTCATTGTTTTCCCTGTTACTGTCGCCGAGACCTTTCCGATCTTTCCACGCCCCATTGTCGCACCGCCCCCTTTGGCCATCATCTTCCGCTGGCTGCGCACCATTTAGCAAAGTGAGTCACGTTCAAGACTGCAAATCGACGTTGGCCCAAAGGCAGCCGGAACGGCTAACACCTACACTCCCCACACCAATACCAACACTACTTTGCCTGGCATACACTCGCCAACACGGTTTTTGGTTATTGCAGACGCCGTAATTTTTACAGCTTGTCACTTGTTGTTGAGTATTTCCCTTTTTTGGCCCCCTGCCACCACCTGCCGTTGACGCTGTTGTCATTGTGCCATTCAGTCAATTTTTCGGTTACTAGGCCCCCGAGACGTCTTTAATTGAGACCGGTTGCCGTTGGTATTGTTGGCTTTATGGCCACCCCCCTGCTGAACAATAAAACTGAACGGCAGCAGAAACCTTTGACGTCAATAAAAAATACGGACATTAAAACGAGATCCTGGTTGGTAGAAGAAGAACCTTTAAAGTCACTGCAGTCACGCATTTTAAATAGATTCTGTTCCGGCACGGGGAGCCAACACGCCTGAGAAAAAACGGAGAATCGGATCCCGAACTGAGGGAATCAATTTGTAATAGTTGGCATATCTCCAAACCGCATTGCCCAGGGCCACAGAATCTTAAGGCCGTACCCTTGTCATTTCGGTTTTCATTTTTATGTCATATTATAGATTTTTTTCTTCAGCTTTTCTGCTCTCAGCACATATCGTTCAGAGTAGCCTCCATCCACAGGCAAGTTCATTTTTCATTCTCAACATGGCTTCGATGCCGGAAATGTTGTCGAAATGAGCTGATTTACCCCGGCACACATATCACAGACGAGCTTGTGGTAGTTGTGCTCATTTGGATTTTGATTAAATGTTGTTGATAGTTAGATACACTGGGAAAACAATGTCAAAGATTTTATTGAAGGGTAGTCAGAGTTAGGCTTAAAAGGTTATTAAAGAACTAAGTATGAAGTATATGTAATCGCACACTTTTCTATTCTCTATTAAATATACAATTCTATTCTATAATTTTCTCTATTGTATTTATCAATCATATATTCAAAAAATAAAATAACTTTCAACCCACACTCAAGGCTTAATGAACACTTAAATCGTTTACTAAAATTACTTCCAAGCATGGGGATATGTAATTTATTCCAGCTAATTTTCGGATAAGTTTCAAGTGTTTATTAATCTGAGCCTAGTAACATACTTCTGTCAATTAATATTGCTATTTGCCAGGAATTTAAATCCCCATTTCGATGTCCTGGCCTCTGTTTGTGCCTCTCCTGCCCCTCCGAATCACTTCTGGCAAATAAATACAATTATACATTTAATGGGGATGAAAGTTTTGGGGCTCGTAATCCAATATGGATGGGCAGGTGGACCGCACAGTGAAGTGTTCTGCTTAACTGTAACGTTAAACATATTTAATTGTTCAATTAGGGCAACTGCAGTACAATAATGAGATTACGATCCATATGCTGTGGCAGTTCATTTGGTATTCCCAGATGCATAAGATATGTTGTTGTTGGAGAGGCAGTGAAGAGGCTTTCCAGGTAATGCTCTTTATTAATTATGGTAAGAGAATGTACTTGGGAGTGACTATAATTTGTGCTTTATGCTGTTTAGTTTATTTATATACTTATTGCAATATATCTTTGCATTAAATGAATAACAAGTTATTTTACAAACATTTTATTTTGGAATTTGAAAGTCTTTTCAAAATAGCTCGCCCCGATTTAATGGATCCCTCCATGGATATTTTCCACAATTCTCTTTTATTGCTTGGAGAAGATAAATTCAAAATTTCTTCATTGAATATTCGATCCCCAGCGAGCAACCAAAACCAATACAACTTGAATGCTCGCCGCTGTGGTTGTTGCCCCCATTGCTGCACTGCTGTGCCCCCTGAACAACCCGTTAAAAGTCCGCCTGAATGTCTACCATTGAACAGTGGTCATAGCTGACCATTTTTATAACAAAAAGGATACTTGACAATGTAAATTATTAGTTAAATTAAAAAAAGTTGAAAAATATTGTCACAAAGCTAAAAGTAAAGGGTCCAAGTTAGCTCCTTTACTGTCTCTTAAAGGATAAAGAAATTATAATTAAATAACAAAAATACCCTACAGGATTTTAGCACTTATTTATATTATTTCTCTATCCGCTGATCTTAGATTTCCCCAAAATTCAAGGCTTTCCCAGGCCACTGTGCAGTCAGAACACAGCTTGTGCCTCTGAACTCGCCTCATGTTGGATGCCACGTCTAGTTTTTGTGTGGGCCCCAAAAGGAAACTAAATTCGTGGATTGTTGCGCTCTTTGGCGTTTTGTACGGGGTTAGCCTTCTACTGACATCCTCGGTTTCAGAGGTTTTTCCGAGGGGAGTAGAGGTTAGAGTCCCCCCGTCCCCCCTTCATTCCTACCCCGAACAAAAAGCGCAAAGCGGATGGCATGAATGAGAATTGTCGTCGTCCCAGTCTCCCGACATTGCCGTCTCTTTTTGTGTCTCCTCTCACTCTGTCTCTGTCTCTATCTAACCGTCTGTCTGGTCCTGGTGTCGTCTCTTTCTGTGTCGCAGTGCTGCCATTACTTAAACAGTGCGCTGAAAAATCAAAGCAGAAAATATCAATATTTTATGATCTACGTTTCCTGTTGCCAGACGACAAGGATTTCCCAGTCATGCGGTGCTCCTTGATGCCCTGGGAAATTGCTAAAGATCAAGAGCATGTTAGAATTGATGTTTTGAAAGGTAAAATTTAGAAATAAAATAGATTGAAGAAATGAATAAACTTTTAAGAGAGTTAAGATTGATCGTAGCTTAAAAGATATTTAGTTTAAACTGTGGAAAATATTTATTTAATTAATTTATTAGCCTGTATTATTTTTATAAGCAATTAACATAATTACGCATGGTTAGTTTATGCTCATGAAATAACCCTTTATACTTAACCCTTTATACCAAAATAAATTCTCTATACTTTTATACTTTCTAGTAATAATCCAGGATGTCATCTAGTTCTTAGCTATACCCACTTTTTATACTATTTTATTTTCCACAGCATGCACTTGTAGCCATAGTTTTCCCTTGTACATTATATAGTGCACATATATATATATGTTCGCTCCCTGGCCCCGACCTCTTAAGGTTTTAGTTCAGTGATTTTAGGCAGCGACTTCCTGGGTCCTCTTTCGATCTTTTTCCCCGGCGCGAACGGAACGGGAGAGCTGCAAAAAATTACATTTCCTTCAACTCGAAAAGTTTCTCGGCTCGAGAGCTGCTCCCGGCTCCGGCTCCCGGCAACAAGGACAACACAGGAAAAGGATGTGTTCGGTTCTGCGTTGTGGTTATGTTGCTGGTGGTCTGTTCTGTTGCCTGCTTGTGCGCATTTCCAAATCATTTATCATAATTTTGTGGCATTGAGTGTTGTTGGCCTGGCTGCCTCCCGGTATCAGCCATCTAAATCGTTGATAAAAACGTTGAACCGGGCCTAATTTATGTGTATATTGGTATTAGTTGGGTGTGCGTGTGTGCGTGTATGCGAGTGTGCCAGTGTCAGGCGTATTATTAATTTCTAATTTGCATAACCTACAAAAGCTTTGAACTTTAAACTCGCCCCGTTCCACGGCATGAATCCGCATCTGTGAGCCGGCGAGAGAGCGGGTCTGAGTCTATTATGCAAAAGTTTTTCCCCAACAAAAGTTCCCCTTATAATTTGCTCCTTTTCGTTTCTGTATGTATTTTCTCTCGTTTTTTATTTTTTGAAGCTGTCAGAGCAATAAATCGACTGGAATGAGAAAGTCGGGGACCGAGGGCACGATGATGGGTTAGCTGCCCATAAAGGGAAGCCAAAGTTTCGGGCAAAAGTGCGTGAGAGCTTTTTAATGGTTGCACTGGATCAATTTTAATTATATTTCTGCTCTATGTGCGGGCAAAACTTTGGTTACGGGTGTTTTGGGAAGTTTTGACTTTGGCTCTGGCCCGAGCATAACAATAAACCTGAAGGTGCAAATGGAGTGAGCGGAAGTGCAGTGAAGATTATCAGGAGTCAGGCAATGAAGCCAAATTCATAAATATTTCTATTCATCCCTGGAGTAATTTTTTATTGAAAAGAAGACTTATAAATGTTTGTAAAATTGAGTAATATTAACCCTGTCTTTTATGCTTTTATAAAGATATTGGTTTACACTCCACACATTTCTGATTAAGGCCACGCTTCGGCTAACAGAAATACATTTTTGTGATATCCTTTGCCTCAATAAAACCCATATCCGGATTAAATTTGTCGCAGATCCATCCGCACCAAAACATAAACAGGACAACCATATGTACATATGCTATGAAGTCTATATGATGAAATTTATATAGAGTGAGTATTGTCGCATTTGAAACTATTGACTGTGGAAAACTTTTTGCTCGCACCGAAGTTGCACTGCATCATTTGAGTTTCTGGCTTGGCTTCTGCTGTCGATTTGGCAAAAATCGATTTTGTGACTAATTCACAAAATTTTAATTGCGCATGCATTGGCCATGAATAAGTAATATGCATATAAAGCGCCATTCTGCAGCAGTTATTACTTTGCAGTGTTGTGTAGTTTATTTCATCACCAAAGGCATAAACTATCAACTTTTGCGACACACACACTCACGCCCGAAATATGCAAGGAAGTTGCTTTTAATTCCAGTAAATAGTTTACCAAGGAGCTGCTGTCCAGACGGAACCAGAAGCTCATCCTTGGAAGACCAGACCACACCAGACCAGACCAGAAAAGGCCAGACCAGAAGACGTTAGCCAAAGTTTTTGGCAAAGAGCATAAATTTCTATGCTTGGACAACACGCAATGAATCGTTCCAGAAATACACTCTTTTTTGCTAACTTTTTTCTGCCTTTCTGCACATAATCAAGTTTCAATTTCCAGTTGTTGCTCTGCAAATTTTTACAGAAACTATGCAAAAGACCAAAAAGGAGCAGGCAGGAGGCAGGCTTGCGGACTGAAGACTGACCAACAGTTGTCAACGTTGGCGGCTGCCAGGATTTCCCTCTTGAGCAGGCAAAGGCCAAGACGTAATTACACTAGACTATAGGGCTAATTTTCTAATTTAAACCAATAATATCTTGAGCAAACTGAACTGAAAATGGTTGGAAATTGACACCGTGATTAGCTTTTAAAATAAATTTACAGGATTATAATTGAATCAATTAAGAAGATCAGGAAATAAATCTCTTTGGGATTAATACAATTACATTTCTTTATTATTAAAACAGTTAACTCAATTTTGATATTATTATATTAAATATTTATTTACTGTATTTTGTGCACCTTTCCATTTCTTGCAGCTTAGTGTTATCCTTTTAAAATGCATCCCCTTCCTTTCTTCAATCTTCCTTCTATCTGCTTTCACCAAACTCACTCCAAGTTTTTGGCCAGATTTTTACCAGCAATTTAGCAAACGTCTTTTGGATTAAATTAAAAAATATAAAAGAGAAATCATAAGGAGAAAAACTGTACAAATCAGTTGCACAGAAAAAAGACGAGAAACTTTCAGGATATTTTTTTTTCGCTGCGTCTTCTTCTCACCCTTACTTTTTGTGTGAACCATTAGGACCTTTTCCTACTTTCTGCACTGATATTTTTTAATGTTTCCCTTTTTATTTTTGTACTTTTTTTTTTTGGCGTTGCTCGTTTTCTGTTTTTGGCCACCAAAAGACGTTGCTTCCACAAGGATTTCATTTAATTTGCTGCCCCCGCCCCGACCACGCCCCCACTTGCCTAAGACTGCCGCCCCCTTTGGGGCCACAGACCCGACTCCAAAGTTCATTTCTACGCTCATTACACTTTTGCTTACGAAAATTGTTTTTCAAGCCGCACCACGAACAGATAGAGAGAGAGATAAGGGGGGACTTTTCTGGGCAAGGAGAAGATGAAGGAAACTGGGAGAGGGTTAAGCGACTTTTCCTTTTGGGCTCTGCCCAACCCCCACCCGGCTCCCTGCTCTCAGCCAAGCTATATGGTTGACTAATTCATTTAATTCAAGAGTTTTAATAAAGTTTGTGCTCGAGCACATTTCCCTGACCCTCTGGCGGCCCCTCGCTTGGGCAACCCGAAATCCCGGGACCCCTAGCATTTCCCCTGACCCTTGTCCGACACCCACTTGGTCACTTTATTAAGCGCATAGCTTGAAATTTTTGCGCTCTTTTTCGGGGGCCAGGGAGCTGCCCATTTTTAGATATAGCCGAAATCCTTTTCGCCCTGATATAATCAAAAGTGTGGCCGCTTCTCTAGGTGCACGGGGAGAAAATGTTGGGGAAAGTAGGTTAGTTTATTGTTCATTATATATATATATATATATACATATATATAAACTTTTATTAAAAATATAATTTTAGAAAGTGGGTTACGTTTTTTCTTATATAAATATCAAGGGGAAAGAATCTCTCTCTCAAGAATATAATACACAAAATAAATCTTAATTCGTCTGTCTTTAGCACTCTAGTCTTTAAATGTAGTAAATTTTATCTCTCCCTGTACACATTTACTTGAACTTCTTCTACTTTTTCGACTCCTTCCAACATGTGCAATAACTCATTTTTGTGTGGGGGAACCTTTCAAAAATGCCTTGATTTGCTTTGTGGCGTGAAAACCTTTTTTTGCTTTCTTTGCTTCGGTTTTTGGCCCGTCGCTTGTATATGCAAATTTGTTTGCTCTACTCTGTAATTTATTTTAAAAAATTTGTTAGGCTTATCTGGTTCTGGACCCCTCTCCAGCCTCCAACTTTGGTTTCCCTTTGCTCTTGAAAGTTTCGCTTTGCTCCTTTTATTTTTTATTTTTTGTATTTTGTGTCTGGCGGTCATGAAATTTTGCTTGAGTTGCTTGAAATTTGCATTTTTATTGTAGTTTTCATAATTGGCAAAAGTTTTTTTTTCGGTCTTGACTTGCTTTCTGTAAATTATATGAAAAACTAATAAGTGATGAGGATTCGTTTTTTGCGTTTTCAATTTACAAAAGTTGGAAAATTCAATAAATGAAGAGAGAGTGAATCGCCAAAGGGAAGAATGCCCTAATTAGGAAGGGGTTAAGGGAAGAAAAAGAAAATTAAACTAGTTGGAAATAGAAGGGGGTAAGTAGACCATAGTGCTATTTTTTAAATATTTAAATAAAGTCTAGGAAGTTCTAGAAGCTAAAGAAAATTCAAGAATAATTGATTTAAGTATTTTATATTAAATTTTTTCTTCCACCCAAAGTATCCTTTATTTGATTCCCTTAAATTACCAACCCGCACATCGTTAAAGAGTGAAAGTAATCCCATTCGAAACTCATCTATCATAGTGAAGCTCTCAGCGAAAGTGAAGAAAACTTGTTCTTAAATTGAAATAATCAATCAAAGTGGCTCGCTTTTCAACGCTCTTTAAAGAGACTCTTAAAGGAAAAGTTTGGAATTCAAAATATTGAGAAAATGAAAGCCATTGGAGTCCATCAAAGGCGACCATTGACTGCAGACCCCAACGGAGCTGGGACTCTGAAACTTCCAACTTATGTAACCACATCCTGTATAAGGAACTTTTCCCATCTAGTCGCATCGTCCCCGGCTTTCAGAGTGGTAAGTGCAACCGCAGCGCCAAGGAGGAGTCAAAGAAAAGGGGTTGGCTCCAAATAAATGAATCTTTAATAGGGTCCAAAGACCAAACGTCGTCGCGCCACAAATCTCGTACATAAACTGAGCGAGGGGGCAAGCATTATGCATTCTTTGCTGCAAAAACCACATAAATCTGCCACGAACAACCCCTAGAAATTTGCGGGCTATATAGTATGTGGAGGGAGCGATTCGTGCCGAGCTGCGGCATTTTCAATATGCGTTACACGTACGCATTAATAACTAATATATGCATATACAGTGGCAGCAGACTCTCTCACATCCCATTGTTTGCTCACATATATTTTATATGTCCCTTATATATGTGTAAATCTAAAAACTGCTCATATCCGTCCTGCCACATACTATATACATATACTATATATTCTCGTTGGCATTATGGTATTTGCAATTGCGCGGCACAAATATCATTACCAATGCCACTGCCAGGCCAGGCAATCTCATATCGCATCTGACAGATATTCCGAACAAGAGAAAGATTACGAAACAGAGCCGCGAGTCTGCTCATTGTTCCCGTTTTTATTAACTATTTCCCATTGTCGTGGCCAAGAGCAAGTAATAAGCAAGGCAACGACAGTATTGACTAACTGGGACTGCTCAAGGCTGAAAGAGTAAGCCAGAAAGTCAAATGAAATCGGAATAAATTAAGCAAGAATCTTTATCATAATTAAAACTAAGGATATTTTATTTGATTTCTGATTATATATCAGATTTATTTTGGTTTTAAGCCATTAAAGCTATCTTATTCAGAAATTTAAAACAACACACATATTTTGGCACTAAATATAATGCTCAATGCATATGTCAACTGTTTAATCTTCACATAAAATTTAACCAAAAAAAGCACTTATCCTACAGTTGACAATGCATAATTACGATTTAATTATTGGCAAGCATTTCACATTTTAATTAATAGCCAAAATAAAATTCATTTCATGCGTTAGACAAGTTGAATTTGTCAATTGAAATAAATGACAATTCCGCAATATAGTTTTTATATATAATTTCTTATAGCCTAAAAGTAATTAAAATCGAAATATATATTCAATATTTAAAGTAGACTTTCCATTGGCTTAAATTTATTTTTTAAGCCTCTACAGATTGCATTGACTTAAAATTCAATGATTGATATGATATTGAAAAATAAATATCAAACCGATTTTTATTTATTTTAATAAAAACGTAGTGTAGTAGTAGTAGTGTTTCCTTTAAATATTCCTTTTTAATTAATGAAATCTGTATCTAAACAAATACCAAACAATTCTTATTTAGCGATTAGAAATTTGATAGAAAACCCTTTTCGCTTTAATTGAAGACTATTTTCTTTCCGTTTTAAGTCGATTGATTTTTGGATCTGAAGCGTTGCTGAAACGGCCAACACAATTGTTGGCAGGCATCAGCTTGGCTTGTATTTTGCATCTGCCAGTCTTTACGCAGCCACTGACCCCCCTCCCTCCTGACCCCAGCGCTTCCTATTGTTCTCCCTCCCCGCCTGTATCGCACCAAAAGCCCACCCATCATCAGTGGATGCCAGCTTTCCAAGTGCCAAGTTTAATCTGTTACAGTTTCCTTTTGCTGGTTTGGGCCTCGTCCTGTTGCCTAACCTCCTGCCCACTCCCTGCCCCCTCGAAAACCCCTTCCTCTTCTCGTGCGCATTTCCATGTCCGCTCTAACCGAAGTTCCGTTTGACGCCCCGCAGGCTGAACAGTGGGAGGAACATGAATAACTAACAAGTGATATTAATAATTAAATATAATTTAAAAAAATACATCACGATCACGTGGGTTATGTATTTTAAAAAATGGTTTTAATAGAAAATATTTTTTTATATATTGTATTGAGTAAAAAAATAAAAATAATAAAATAATCAATAAAGCGTGAGAGATCCCTCTGGTCTGACCTGTGTGTTAGCTCTAATTTGAAGCCTTAATAAAATTGTAAGATATTCAAGTAGTTTCTAATTTTTGTTTGCCAAATGACTAATCAAAACCCACTGTGGACCGTGGCAAGTGCCGCTCACTATCTAACTACAGAAAGGCTGACTGGGTCAATAGAGCGAGCTAGCGGATGAGAAAGAGACGGCACGCAATGGAGGCAATGGAGGCGGCTGCCATTGTTTGGCTGTTGCTATTTAAAGCGCATTTGCTGTTAATTTTGCCAGGCCGTTTGCGTTGGCAAAGCTTTCGACGCGCACATGCCCGGATATCCGGTTTCCCACGCATGTGGGCACTGCGCGAAATGGGGACCAAGGCAATGGTTAGAAATTAATAAAGATGTAGCTTAACTATAACTTTAACTCTTATAAAAATAGTAATATCGATCGATTGTAATTTTTCTCAGTGCCCCAGCTGTGTGTGCGATTTTCCTATATGTTAATATGTGTGTCTTCCCTAACCGCCTGACTGCTCATTATGTATTTGCCTGTCTGTGTTTAACTTGCCGAGTCGAGTCTCTGTCTATGTTGGCGGCAAGAACTTTAATTGAATAATTTTCAGCCATGAATATTTCTAATGGCCAAACAAATTTTTTAAGCAAGCACTTGGCCCGGGAAAGCGGTAACGGTAACTGCGAACTGTGAACTGCAAAACCCGTCTGCATTTGCTCGCTCTGTCTGTTTGCCCAGCCCCCCCTCCACGGAAGAGGATCCTGGCAGGACTCTATCTGCTTCCATCTCGCTCTCATTGTGTTTACCTTTCGAGGTAGTTTTTGCAGCATTTTTAATTATATGCACACAAAAGGCCGCCACAAAAGCAATTCGCCACCTTTATTGATGGTTGGTTGTTGATTTTTCGGGCCAGGACCAGGACCAGAACCATGGCCAGAGCCAGATCAGACCCAAGAGGAGCCAAATGGATGCAGACGGTCATAGTTTTTCTGGCTGTGTGCGGAAATTTCATCAACTTGTTCAAAAATTCAAATGTAAATAAATCTAGACGGGCGGCCTGGGTGGGCCTTGGAAGAGGGGGTGTTTTCTGGTCGAAAAACCTAGGAGCGGGGGTCTGGTTCTGGCCAAGTGTTTTGTTAGCATGCCACAGCAATTTTCAATCGCCTGGACAAAAGTTTGTTTGTTTGTTTGTTTGCTGGTCGGTTGGCAGGCTGGTCGACTGGTCGAGCCGGACTCCGATGATGCAGCTTTCGGCCCTTGGAATATTCGCTGCACTCAGCACAATTCGGCAACCGAAACTGGAGGTGCATGCCCAGGGCGAACCCCTCCTTTTGAGCCTCAGTGCGCCCAGCAAATTGGTACATTGTTGTCTCCTGAGGCTATGGAACAGTGGAACAGCTCAGGTGAGGGATCCTGAAAAGAAAGGCTTCTTTCATATTTAAGATATTGAATTTTATGTGAGCTTAAGCTGAGCCTAGAATGTTTTTATATATTGCTTCCAAGTAAGAAGAGTCTTTTTAAAGCTGTGATTACATTATTAGTTCAGGAAAGCTCTGCATTAATTATATATATTTTTTACCTTGCCGCATCCTATTAATCTATCCCATTGTCCAGGTGAATCTTCGATTTGGAAGATGGCCAGGAGTAGGCAACAATTGCAACCTTGACTGCCATTTCGGAAATGGATAATGGATGATAGATGGGGTTTGGGTGGCTTCTGGCAAGGTGGTGGGGTTGGGCTACCTCCTCCTTTGTATTGGTCAAGCCAAGTGGCTTTTGAGTGCTTGCCTCGTCTGTTGTTGTTGTTGTTATTGTCATGGGAGATAAGTGCCCGATAGGGCAGGAACCAACTCACCTGGCCCTATCCACTATAGGGGCTCGATGTATGTGGGTGCACTGAGAAAATGTAAATCCCAGCTAAAGGATTCAAATTATATTTACTTGAATATGAAAATAGCATTCAGTAGTCAGTGCTTTCTAGTTTAAAAAATATACTTAAATTGTATAATTTTATTTAAAAACTACTTGCAAATTATAAAGAAACTATATCTAAGATTATGTGTAAGAAATAGACAGTAGTTTACTGGTTTTAATACTACTTTATCAATTAAATATAGTAACTTTAACGTTTATTAACACAGTAGTTTTATGAAACACATTTTTTTGAATCCATTACGATCTCTGCCAGTGTGTGTTCGTGCTGGACTTGACCCTATAATTATTTGCTATAATCTAAAATTAAATGGGATTTGACAGTTGATGAATTGCAGAGCAGTTCGATTGGAAATGCACAGAGACCCGAAGTGCCGCCTGATTGTGTGGGCGCAAGGATTATTCGGGTGGCTTGTCCAGCGGGTGACCCCGATTCGCCCGGCACCACCCCGAAAATCCAGCTTAGTTATGCATAGTTTGGCAGTCAAAGAGTTTGAGCTGATGAGGCTACAGATGCTGCCCGTGCTCAAGGTACTCTAATAATATCTTATCCAGTAAGTGGTCTGCCTAAATGGAAATCGGTTCGAGGAACAAGGCTTTGGGCCTCAGTCGATGTTGATTAATTTTGATGATGGACTGATGGCTCTTTCCCAGGAAACTCTTCTCGGCTGGCTTATACATTATGAAGGCTGATATAATTGAGTGCAAGCCGGAATGGGGGACAATCAATTAGTTGGAGGGATAACATAGAAATGAAAGTTAATCACAGTTTTGTGTCTAGGAAAGAGTGCTATTTAATTTTTTGAGATTGATTTGTAAAAAAATACAAACCTTTTGTAAATTTAAATTGACACATGTGTACATACTTTCAAATTCATTTCCCATTTCCAGTTTTCAATGACGCTTATTAATATTTCGCGAAACCACTTTCAATTTTCTAGAACAAAGAACTGATTTTCCGTATTGTCTCTTTTGAAGTTTTCCCCCGCTCCTCCTCGGCCGTGATCTTTCATAATTGAAAGAGCAACGAGGAGATTTTTGCATTTTTAATAAGCGAATTCCCCATGCCCAGCAGTCTACACATTATTTGCACAATATTTCGCATTTGCTGCATTCAAAAGTAAAAAATTTTCTCTCTTATTGTTCCAGGCTTGCCGTTGCCGTTGCCGGACCCACGTAATTAAACTTTGTTGCTTCAAAGTCTGGCCCGGTCGCTCAATTTGCGGCCAACAAAGGCACAGTCCAAACATTTTTTTGCCAGCAATTGAAATGTGCTACGCATTGTCCTGGCCATTTTCTGGCTGGCTGGCAGACTGACTGTCGTCCTGTCCGCCCCGTCTGAATGGCAAAAACAGGACATAGTCCCAGCAGCTCGCCTATCCGGCGCGGTCCTGCCAGTAAACTGTTGTTATTTTAACGCAATTTTCAAGTGGAATGCAAATTGTTTAATGATTTCAATTGGAAAATTGCTGGAATACTTGACGAGAGGAACGAGATGGTACCAAGAAAGGAAGATTAACCATTCGGTGAGTGAGAATTGAGGGATGCTCTTTGGCTGTAAACTGTGATTGCTTGTTATTATTTTTGATATTTGAAGAGATATATTTTGATTAAGCCTTGAAATATGACTAATTTCAATTTAAATTTATGTTTAAAAGGCTTAAAGGTTTACGTTTTTATTCATTAAATTGCTGAATTGTAAGCATTTACTATAATATATATACCCTTTGTTCAGGGTATGGTAAAAGCAAAAGCGAAGGAGACAACAATGGTCCAGCTTTTCCGTCACCAGTTTACCCTTCCCTTGACTCATTTTACACTTAGCCAGTAATTTAACAAAGATAAATAATTAAATAATTAAAAAATACTACCTTTTTAAGGTATTTATTTATTTAAAAAATAGCTTGTATGCTTTATCCTTAGACCCTTCATTATCTTTAAATATTTTATGCCGTACGAATAAAACAAATAACAAAAATATATCATCTCTGATCATATAACAATATCTTTTTATATATTATTTTTAACTTAATATAAATCTTCTTGTAAACCCATATTTTTAATAATTTTTTTTACTTTACATCCTTACACGATTTAATTGTATCTTGCATTTTTTATTTGTGTATTTTCCGCCCCACCTCCCTCCTGAGGCTGCTCTACGCTTTGTAAGTCCATGCGTAGGCATATAGGATAGATGGAAGGGTGGACGGGTGGGTGGCTAGCAAAGGGGATGAAAGTGGCCTTGGAGCGGGTTAAGAGGGAAGGTGCTCCTCTTTGCTGCATTTTTCGTATACCGAGTCGAGTGTCTGATTAAATTAAGTTGATGAGACGGGCTCAACCCAGCAGTGCCAAGCAATCTGTTTGAAGGACTTTTGTGTTATATTGATGCATTGTGCTTCATTCTTTCCCCCCGCAGCAGTTACTCAAACACTCGACTACTTCACTCGATTCGTTCATTTAGTCCATTTTCATTTGGGCTGCTTTTGGTTCGAGCAGAGAGAAAAATAAGCGGGAAAAAATAGGTTTAAATGTAAATGAAATATTTGTATGTATAAAAACATTAATAGTTTCAATAAGTGTTCATCGGTAAGCCCATAAATGTTTCATTGCTTCTGAGACGAAGTTTAATATAATTTAATTATTCATACATAAATTAAATTGACTTTCAACCATACTCCATCATTAATCTCTTTTTTTTTCGGTGTGTTCCTGCGTCTGAATCGGCTTCTGTTTTTGTTTGCCTTTCACGTCGAAGGAACGACTGAACGCTCCCACTTCAGCTTCTGCTGAATTTGTTTATCATTATTGGCATTAAAAGGATTCGAAATTGTTTATTGTCTAGCCAGGAGTCGTGAGCCCCTTGTCCCGCTCGCCCTCCCCCCCGACGAAGCCAGCATGACTTTGTCCTGTCTGCCAGTCATTTCAGTCACTTAGTCAGTCATCCCATCGAAGGCTAAATGTCCTGGCTACGTGCTGCGAGTGCAGTTTATTTAGACTTTTGTTTCAACTGCCTGCGACATTGTCGCCAGTTTCAGAAACAGACTTTCCCCACCTTTCCCTCCGGGGACAGTGGCTCCGAGGTCATGCAAAATGTGTCCAATTAATTGATGGATGTTGGACGTGAACTTCAGTGAACTCGATTGAAATGAATGAACTTTGTGGGTATGCGTATGTGAACTGAATATCATGAATCATGAGGGTGAAAGTTGAAGCAGGATTTTCTTCACGTCGGGGGAAAGTATCAAAATACTTGGAAGACATACTTGAAGACTTATAATCATTAAAATACTTGAATGAATGCTTACAATTAATATTTTAAAATTTATAATCACAAAGTAACTTGAATCTAAATGTACTATCTAAAATACTATCAACATAGACTTTCCTTGATTTTTTTAAGGCCGAAAAAGGTGCTAAAAAATCACTTGGGTCTTCGTATATTATTATAAATATGTGTTCTTAAGCACATAAGAACTTAAATGAATTTTATTAGCACTTTCCTTAATCCTGCCCCACTGTTCTTATATCAGATCGTAGCCACTCTTGTGCCCATTTCCGGTCCCTGGCAAATATTCTACTCCTTTTTTGTTTGCGAGTCAACATGCTATTTGTAATTAATTGTTTTTGCTTGATGGAGCTTGCCATGGACCCACCATTTCCCATCTCCTCTTTACATCACTTCAACCCCAACCTACCCCACTCAATCAATCGAGCCCTTTCGGTCTACTTCTCAGAACGGCTGCAGTGCAATGCACGATTTATTGAGAAATCAATTGTTTAACAACAGGCAATGGAAACCACAAGAGTTCTTTGCAAACAAACTTCTCGCCTCGAGCCGTCGCACATCCACATCCACAGCCACATCCACAGAGAGGCACTTCCCTTTTCGCTTGCTCTTCTTCTTCATTCCAACTTCCGTTTGTTGATGCTTCCGGGGGTTCCGAAGGACCGACGGATGACTGGAGGAGGGGCGGGACGATGGATCATTGTATGGACATTTAATTAAATCGATGACAAAATTACGCCAATTAAAGGCGTCGCTCCTCAAATTGGTCTAGCCCGGCGGTACATAACGTATACGCAGCGTTGTCGCTCTGTCGTGTCAAATTGTAGGTAAAAGTTATCAAAAAAAGTTTGCTCTTTTGCTGCCGGTCTGGCCAGGACTTTCTGACATTGAAACCCATCAATTCGTGTCAATTAATTTGCCTGAGACGACAATGCCACGCCCAGTCTCATCGCCCCTTATTTATTTTGAAGGAAAATGTACATTGGGGGAAAATTAGTTATACAAGATTATTAGTTATTATTTTTTAATTAATTTTTTTTTAAAACATGCTTATGATTGTTGATTTATTTATTAGAATCAAGACCTAAAATCATTTAAAGAAGGTATTCCAATCTCTTATAAATTAAATAAATAATCTAAATTCAAATTTTCTTTCCGTGTAAGCTGACAGCTGGGACGCCAAAAATGTCCCTTCCTATGTATAGTTTGCTTCCGTAATATAATTAAAAACTTTTGCCAGGTGTTGCAAATTTCTCAACTGCTCTTCGGCAGAGAGTTGCCTTCCGACTTCCGGAGAAATGGCGAAAAGGACGAGAAGAGATCTCTCCGGGGGCCCTTTGGTCTGTGTTCTGCTTTGCTTGTTACCTTTTTTAGGGGCCCTCTATCTTGGCCAACGGAAAGTTCATAAACTTTTGCGATGAAGGACTTTAAATTGGGGTGAGTGGAGATGGACGCTAATGCTTTGGCTTTCTGCTTTGGAGAGTTGTGTCTCTAAAACAAATTTTCTGTGTACCTTGGGTGCCGGCATGTGTGCCTATCAGTGCCCGGACTGCTTGGCCTTTGTTTACTCTCCTGCCAGAGAGAATTTCCAGAGATGATGATGACGCCGACGACGGCTACGACGCCGTGGATGAGGAGCATCCACCTCCTGGCTGCGGAACAATGAGAGACTGCGCTCCACGCACTATGTTAGTTTGATATGTGTCTTTCGATTGTTTGCCCTGAACTCGACGATTGAAGTTTGCCATATACACACACATCTCGATATTGTCCATCGAGGCTGTTGACCATACATGCGGCTGGCCGATTGTTCCGGCCCAAAGTCCACATGTTAAATATTTAACCCTGTAAATTTCGTTGCCACGGAGCTTGGATTGTTTGGTCTAGATTTTTGTGGAACTTATAAGCCCTTGATTGGGCTCAAAGTTTTATAGAAAACAAAATATGGATCCCAGGCAGATTACTGCGAAATATGCATAATGCTTGTATAAAGTTTATTAGTTGTTCATTATTTTTGGGAGAGATTTCGGGGTTCCCTTTTAAAAGCTTTAAGGAAAATTCCTTGGTTTATATGCGCTTTTTGAATCGATACCTTAAGATCATTTTTATTACAAATGAATGTTTTAAAAGTGTCATAATTAAGCTAAAAATGTATTAATTAATTGTCTCGATTTTGTATGCTAATCAAAAATATATATGATATTTATAGGGTCGGAAATTGCTCTGTCAGTATAATTCCTTAAAGAATTTAAGAATAGCAGTAGTACATGAAAGGTTACACATTCTGTTATCTGTTATATTAACTTTATTAGCTTCATATTTTTACAATCTAATTCGTGCTGCTTTTTTATTAATATTTCATTAAATTCCTGGGTTAACTATCGTAGCTTTTATTATATCTCGATTTATTTTGGCTCTTTGCCAGTTAAAAATGAAACCATATTGGATTGTTCCCTCTTTCATAGCTAACTTTTTGATTTTATGCCTCCTTAAAATTGTGTGCAACCAGGGTCCTGAAACTCATTTTGCAATTTAGGCTCCGAAAACTACTGCATTGCTGTTAGCTGGTTGGTAGTAGCTGGTTGCTGGTTGCTGCTTTGCTGTGTGCTTTGTGCTTAGCCATGTGGCCAGTAAATTCATAAACTGTGATTCCTCCGACAGTTGCGAGTTTGCCGGCACGAAAATCTTTGCCACAAAAGCCCCCGAGTGTGTCAGCGGTAAAGCAGAGAAAACGTGGGGAAAAACATGGGGCAAGAAAGTGGAGAATGAGCGGTGGCATGGCTGAGGATGGCTGGGAGCGAGGGAAAATTTGAATTGACCGCCTTGTTGTTGTTACTTATCCTTAGCCGCTGCTCCTGCTGCTGCAACCATTTCACCGCCGCCTTTCGCCCGCTCCTTTCATCATTTTGGGGTCGTTCGGGTTAGTTCAGAAAGTGCAGTAAAAACTTGCGGTGGCATAAAGACCTGAGACCTCTGCCTCGCACATAACTGCCCAAACCCTCGGTGCTCAAAGGATCACTAAAAGAAAGATTTTTGTTTAGTTCTACTAGTTAACTATTAAATTTTAAATGATTATTAAGCTTGAAATTGATCAAAAAATATTTTTCATGTGTCTTAATAAAAAATATTTAGAAAATATTTTGTATTCTACAAATCATTTTAAACAAAAAAAAATTCTGCTTTAATTTACACAATTTTCTTTAGAAAATTCTTTAAGCCTGTAAATACCTTCACCTGACACTTATTTTATTTTATTTATTTTTCTCAGTGTTCCCCCTCAATGCTGGCACAAAAGACAAAGTTTCTGCGCTGCAATGGTAAAGTTGCCATCCAAGATGTGGAGCTTGGGGAACGCATGTGCAGCCTGTTTTCTGCGGCTGCGGCTTGAATTTGAAATTTTCCAGTTTGTTTTTAGCTGCCGCCGTCCTTGGGAAAAATGTTGAGGAAACATATACAGGGAGAGGGGCAGAGGCAGAGACAGGGGCTGAGGCAAAAAGCATAGATCACATTTGCTTCTTGTGCGGGTCGCGAGACTGCCAAAAGATGTAAACTTTTTGTCAATGCGGTTCCCAGCAATGTGGCACTAAAAGTGCCGTCCAAGGACAGCAAGCGGCAGGAGCATGCTATGGCAACAATAAAAAAAAAAGAAAACAGGGGAAAAAATACCATCATAAAATGTGTTGCAAGCTGAAACAATTGCTCTGCTTGTTGCTGTTGTTTGGCCAACATGTTGAGCCTAAATCGTTAAAGTTTTTCACAAATGCACTTGCGGCAGATCCGCGCCCAAAATCCCACAACTACCAGGTACACTCAACAAAATGTAATACATTATCAAGAATTATAAGGAAATATGTATGAATTTAAAAAAATTACGAAGAATTTTGATTTTGTATAATGTTTAAATACTTTATTTTTTTGACATTATTTTATTGATGATTCCTAATGATGAATTCTAGAGAAACATGAATTAATTTGGATATCGTGAAAATAATATAATAATAAATCAGAAATACTTTTGGGTTCACTGAAAAATTTCTTTATTGCTTCAAGTATTTCCTTTATCTCCGAGACAAATTTGTAGGCTCAGTGCAATTTTCCGAAATTACACGAAAGTTTTGCCTTGTATCCAGAAAAGCCGCTGTGATGTGTTGCTGTTGCCGCTGCCATGTTGCTGCTCTGCTGCTGCTGCTGTGTGTTGCTGTTGCGTAGCCGCTGCTGCTGCCACTTGGTTGCTGCTGGGTGTCGGCGTTGTGTACTTCAAAAAATTTTAATTTAAACTTGCGCCATTTTGAAGGCTTTAAGTGGTTGCCAGCTCGTTGACAGTTGCTTCTGACAGAGCCAGCGGACAGACGGCAAAGGCTGTCAGTCCTGTCCCACGGTCGTAGTGTCCTTTGCCGCCGCAGCTTGTTATTAGTGCTCTCTCTCCTGTCTCCCTGTCCCTCTTTAGCCGCGATAGTTGTAGTTTGTAGCCGCCGCTGTTGCGTTTTTATATTGCTAGAACGCGTACACAGGAACACAATTTTACGCCAGGGCTTAGCGAGGGGAGAAAGAGAAATATATAATATACAACTAAGCAGCTTAAAATAATTTTAAGAATTTAATTGTTACTTTACTGAGATTATTATAATTTTAATGTATTTTAAATACTTGTATTTCAAGCTAAATAATTTTTGTACAGGGCTAGGTACTGTTAATTTCGTTTCAATTCGAATTACAAATCTAAAACTAATTTAAGCAGTATACCACCCTTCTTTAATTAGTTTCCAAATTCAATTAGGTCAAACTCTCTACTTTGTTTATATAAACTTTATTTTTTCTGTTTATCTAAATGGTATATATTTCCCTAGCAACCCCCTGAACAAGTAGCCTATTGCGGGGTGGGGCCAGAGTTGACTATGCAGTCATCATCCAACCTCGCCACTTAGCCCACTCATCACCACCCACCGAAGCCCCGACCACCGCCCACCGCCCACAGCTCAGGTCCCCTTGGAAAACCTCCGCCACCCCAACCCCCTTCGCTGTTGCACATTTTTAGCCAGCCTGCAGCCATGTAAAGGCTTTGAATATTTATGCAACAGCAGCAACCAGACGAACGATCCTGGCCCCATCGGCCGGAGGAGGGGTCCTTGCAACAGTTGCTCTTCACTTGTAGCTCTGACACATTTTCAAAAAAGTAGGGTCATCATCGGGCTGGCTGACATTTGCTTAAAACTTGCCATGTTCAAGAGCTGCGCGACGCTGAAAGTGCTGGCTGGCTGTCGGGATGGCTGGGTCGAGATGGGTTTGGCTTGGTCGGTTGGTTCAAGAAAAGTTTGCTGCTTTTTTACGCCAACACGCGTAAGTGCCCTAATTTTTTTTTATGTGGCTGGCAGTGTGTCCTGTTTCACAGCTCCAGCTCGATGCTGTGTCCCCCTTTTTAGCTTGTGGTCCTTTGTCTGTGACTTTGTGCTAGATTTGAATACCCTGGATATTAGACAGGAGAGTTGGTATTTGAGGAGGGTTTTTAAAGCTCAGGGAAGGTTATTTATTTGTTAAAAAATTTTTATTATTGGAACATGAATTATGTTCCTTGAATTTCTTGATAAAGTTTAAGACTAAATTGTTAAAAGTGGAATTGATTTGAGGAGTAGTATTCTATAATTTGTTGGATTCATAAATTAGCTTATAATAATATTACTTCTAAGAGTTCCCAACCAAGAAGAGTATTTAAATTTTATCTAGAATTTTTCCTCTGACATCCTTTGCTCTTTTTGAGCTGCGGATTGCCGTGGCGCGTTGATATTGTTCGATTGTTCAGAGGCGGCGTCACCGTCGCTCCTTTCTGTGGCGGTCCTTTGCCGGTTCCGTCGGTCGCTCTGGTTGCCCGCCCGGTGCGGTGATCTTTTTAATGAGTTGCGTTTTGTGGCCTGGCGAAAGTTCTTCTTGGCGCCTTTTGCCGTGAAATGAGGTCGCACAAATAATATGAGAAAAGAAAACGTAGAGAGAGGGAGAAATGGCATGAAAAAGGCGAGAGAAAAGCTTTTGTGTTCCCTCAGAGTTTTCCATTGCCACATTTTACGCCCGGCTGTGTTGTGCTGTGTGCAAAATACTTATTTGAAGAGAGAGCAGGGCGCTCATCGCGAATTCGAATTCTGGGGGATTGGCCTTGGTAACTTAAGTGGATTCGCTTGTTAGGCGCTTGCTGGATTTTCCTACTTTTTTTTTTGTGAAGTGCCAGTTACCAACTGGGTTGGTTAAGGCTTTCCTAGATGGCCAAATATAATGGACTAAATTGGCATAAATTCCGCAAGAGCCAGATATTTACTAAATGAAAGTGGAGATGATGAAAATTGGTATTAAAGGAATAGGTTTATTTTGATTAAGGAAGTTTGTGAGGAACGTTGAATATTTATATTATATTTTATTATTTTGTTAATGTTGATTTTCCTTTAACTTAAATTTAAAGCAAGTTCAAAAAGTAATAATAATATTTATAAGCAGAACCACTGCTTTCTATATTTACTAAATTGGTTTTATTTAAAATTCTTTACTGTGCTCATTGAATTAAAACCCCAAAATCTCTCTTTGGCTTCAATCCAGAACTCTTTCTCCAAGGACCACAATTACTTCCAACTAACTGGACAATCATTTTAGATATATCCCAGTCCCAAAAAAAAAAAAACATATTGCTTTTGGGACTGTTCCACTCAATCTTCTCTGTGGCTGCATAAAGCAAACAGCAATTTTCCCAGCTTTGCGCCGTATCTCTATAGTATTTACGAGACTTTTCGGTTGTGCAATTCAACGGCAAGAAAAATGCTCTCCAGCCATGACCCCTGACCCCGGGCTTGGACCGTTGGTCCATGTCGCATAACTCCCCGTTTAATTATGAGTTGGTTTTTGAGTTCATTATGAAGGGGGAGCAGCAGCTAAAACCCGGGAAGAACCCCCTTGCCCCCTGTAAGCCCCATCGTTGTCATCTTTTGTTTGGGGTTCGTTCGAGCTCATGAACATTTTTGCACGTGAATGCAACAAGAACGAATAAAGTGCACGCCGAAAGCTGCACAATTTACATTTCTTACATTTGCAGTTGGTGCCCGAGCCCCGTGCCCCATGGCCCCCCTCCCCCTTAGGTTTTCCTCACGCCCAATTCCCATTTCCCTGGCTGGGCTGTCAGCGCGGTTTTTACGCTGCTGTCACAATACACACACAAAAAGACAAACAGATAAAAGGAACAAGAAGTGGTGAAAATAGTGGAACAACGAATTAATAATACTCTTACGAAAATTAAGAAAGATATATTGTATTTAAAGGAAGAAGTTAGCTTGAAAAGGTAAAGGTTTTAATGAGACTATTAAAAACTAAATGTATTTAAGGTGTTTCGTTTTGCATTTCTTTATTGTTCCTATTATGTATAATATTCATTATAATTGTACTATTATTATATAAAATTAAATTACAATTTTTAGAGCTAAAAATATACACAGTCATTCCTAGAACCCAACTTTGTGACTAAATAATATTTTTAAAACACCTAAATATTCCTATTAAACCCCCATAAAATACTTCCAGAAATACAAAGCCCAAAATATCTTTTTCAGGAGGTGACGATTTCCTTGGAAAACCATAATTCCCTTTACAAGTGTACCCCAAACAAGACCCATTCGGTGTGAGAGCTCTCCCCCTTTGCTCGGGAAAAGTTACTCAACGATGTGACGTGACGTCAGAGGTGGAATGACGTACACTTGAGGGATTTGTGCGAAACAATGTTTTTAAACCAAATTAAAATACGCAACGAGCACTTTACCCGTCATTGCTTGCATTTGTTTGCCGTCTTCAGCTGTCCTTTCCCCGTGATTCCTCCCCTTTCCACTCTCCGCAACCGAAAGCCAACTTTTCTGCGTGTGTCCTGCGCGACTTTTGAAGGACTCGCGCCTTATCCACGCCCGACTTCTGCCTGTCAGCGGTTCGCCAGAGCACACCGTAATGCCCTCTCCGGCCGAGCTTTAAGTTTTATTAATTTAATTAAACTACTTACAAAGTTGTATCCCCAGCCATCCACGGCTGTCCAGCTCGTGTTCCTTCCCCCATCGTGCGACAGGCGAACAAAAACGTGGAGATGTTCATGCAAATGTACATACTATATATTATATATATATATATGTAGTTGCTGGAACAGTTACCCATAGAGAGAGAAAAGCCATGAAAATAGTAACAAGTGTCCTCAAAAAATGATAAAGCTGCTTGAAGAAGATGTTTTTTAGATATTTATGAGATACAATTTGGTTTTTTACATGACAACAATAAGCTGTATTCTGAATTTAATATTGGTATATTTATGTACAATTTGATGTGAGTTTTTGTGGCAGTGTGCTGGCATCCTGCAGCAGTGGCCTCTAAGCCCAGAGCTGAGAGCTGGGATGAGTTGAACTCAACTGAGCCTCGCCATGCGCTGTTTAGCACCTAACTTGCCTTGGCCGAAGAGCAACAACACTTTGTTGTGGCTGCCTTTTGACAAAGAGTGGGTTAATTAAAGCTTTTCCAAGTGCTAAAATGTAAAATTAAACATTTAAAAAACTGCCTTATAAACTTAAATAATTTTTAATATTTTTAATTTGAATATGAATCGTAACTATATAAATATTATTTGATCTAAACAATTGAAATCAATCAATGGTCGTAGCTTAAATTACTAGAGACTTGTATAGGTTTTGTAAGACAACTAGAAACAATATTTATCTCCTTGAAATCTTTGTTATTTAACTTCATTTTTGAGGACATTTTCCTAATATCTAATTTTAAAATGTTTCAATCTACCCATGCTTTATGGCATTCATATTCCTTTGGCTTGTTGTCGACCTTCTTTTACTGCATTTACCTTACCTGCGTACATTTGATTATTTAGCATTTAGCTGCCCCCTCCCACCTGTCGGCCCCTCTCCACCTTTGCCCTTGCATATATTTTCCATTTCTGTAAGAGTGAGCCAAACATGATTTCAGCTTTCAGTTCTCGCTTGCCAGTACTTACGCTCGAATAAATTTTAATAGACATTCGGAGTCATAGTTGGGCGAGTCCTTCTTTTGCCTCAACCCATTTGTGTTTCCTTGTAGTACCCTGTAGTTGGAGATTTAAGGATATATTTACATATGAAATGAAGATTATTAGAGAATATGAATCGATCAGTATTCGAATTTCTGTTCCAACTAAAAGTACTCTTTTTTATATGCTATTTTTTTAGCTTAGATTATGTTAAATTCTTTTGTAGTTCCTTAATGTTTTTAGAGATTTAAAATAATAAATAAATCTGTCTCATTGATTTTATAACCAATATCTTCCTTGAAAACATTTTGTTTATAAATTTTATAGATACGATCTCAGCTATATCCTGGGTATTTAAGACTCGGTTCTTCCGATTAAATCCTTCTTGCTTCTTGCTTTGTTTTTGTGTGTGCGGTGGCTTGTATGCTCGGACTTGGACCGTGTGTATTTGCATATAAATTATACGTAGCCGTTGACTTTGTGGCCTCCACCGGAATGCCTCAAGCAGCTGGCTGTGCCCGGGAATGGGGTTGGAACTGAGACTGCCACCGAGACCAGAGAAGCAGAGCGTCTGTCTGGCATTTCTGGCCCCTTGTGGGACTTCTGGTCCGTCCGGTCCGTCTGTCTGCGGGCATATGCTGTTTGTCCATTCCATATCCTTTGGCCATGTTATGTAAATTATTTCAATAGGCCGTAATATGTGCCGAAAAATTATTTAGCCAAAGCCAAGGAGTGAATGTGCAGAAAGAACAACACGCATTAATTATTTAACAAACATAGAAAAAGCAAAGCGACATGGGGGATGGGGATAAGGGAAAATTATAATAAATCTGAAAGTAGGAGTCATCGATGCCATGACCAGACGTCAACGGCAGAGGGAAAACTGAGAACACAGAGGAATTTTCCGAGCGAACAGAAATCACAGACGACCCGCCACGGGCGGTCCGAGCTGGACATTTTAATGATACAAGTTGGAGAAATATTATTTTACGCTGGATAACTGGCGGAGAAGATTAAACACTCTATAAAATGTGCTAGAAAAAATGTTAAGCTGCAGGGAAGACTATGGGAAAATAAATTAAGTTGTGTTTATTTTAATTCTCTTAAACAGGATAAGGTGTAAAAATGTACTTAATTTCCTTTTCAAATTCTCAAGAACTTTAAATACTTAAGGAAATATCTTGAAACATGCCACAACTTGCGATAGCCACAAACAAATTACAGTCCAAAGATGTATATATATATATTCTTAATTATTCTCAGAAAACCATTAGTGGAAATGTTATTCCAATTAAGCTAACCGATGCCAAGAATATGGCTTTGGGACTTGTTTGTTAATTAACCAATGCGAAGGCAACGCAACCTTTCCAATCGACGCTTAAGAATAGATTGCCGGAAGGATTTCTCTGGGATTTCCCGCCTTGACAACATTTCCCCGAACTACATTTCAATACCAAGACTTAACCCACAAAACGGCCAACTGAAAACCAGAAGAAGAGCATCAGAAAGTGGACACTTCCGTTGACATTGAATTAAGAGAATTGAGGGGCGGTCTGGGCCGGACAGCAAAAGGGGGTTTTACACTAATAAACTAGCAGGAAAACATGCTTAAAGTGTTTTATGATTGCCCACCCATGCGAGAGGTCGAGATGTCGCGGCGTTGGCATTTTTAGTCCTTTGGATCCCAGCCCTTTTTCCCAGTGCCAACCGAGAATGTCCTGCTGCTAACCGCAAAAAGCAATCTACACGTGTTTTCAAAATTAATTGTTATGATGGCTTTTGTTGACGCCGTTTTTTTTTCCCGCAACCAACCATTCGCTAGTACAGTGTAAAATAAATACAGTAGTTAATATTTAAGTTTAATAACTATTTAATAATTATTTTTAAATACGAAATGGAAAGAAGATTTGTGGAAATCCTTTTAAGATCTATCTTCTAGTAAAGCCTTTAAAGTTTGAAGTAACCAAAAATGACTAGTACATTTTTCTTGTGCATTTTCTCTCAGTGTTACTTATGCCTTTGTTGGTGTGTTTGGAAGGGACACAACCCGGCTACCGTTTGAATATTTGATGAGGGCGTTACGAAAGCACAAACACCGGCAATTTTATTTAGCTGTTGTTGTCGTGTGGCGGTGGTCCTGCTGCTGCTGTTGCTTTTGCAGCTGTTTTTTTAACGCCTAAAATTATGCAGCATTAAACAAAAACCGCCGGCAAAAGATGGCGTGTGAAAGGGCGAGAGGGGACAGGGGACAACGGGAAAGGAGGAGGAGCAGAGGTCCTACGGTCGCAGGCACTGAACCCCGGCGACATTTGTGCTCGCCATTTTTCACCTTATTAAAAGCTGCGCTGACCGCAAAAACCGTGGCCAGCCTGTTTGACAATTGTAAACAATTTGCTGAATAGAGAACCGCGAATATGGGCGGGTGTGAACGGGGGGCGTGGCACATGCCCGTTTTATAGCCAGCGAAAGAAGCAGTTAGCCAACGAAAACCGCAGGCGGGATTTAGGATATGTATAAATTTTCTGTAATTAAGTTTTACTTCATTTGGGAAGCGGTTGTGTCCAGGACATAGTGGGATTTTGAGGATAAAAAATATATATTAAACCAATTTGAAAAGGTTAATATTAAAATATTAATTTAAAATATATTAGAGTGCTTCTAGGAGGTATTTGTTTTGCTTTTATTAGGCTTTTTGGTTTTTAGCTTAATATAAATTCTTTTCATGATTTGGTAAGATAATATCAGTGAGACATACAACACCACACTTTACTTAATATTTAATGAATAAAAGTAATTCCTAATAATTATATAAAAGTAGTAAAATATTAATTTAAAAACTAGTTATGAAAAACCATTTTTTCCTAAGCCCCACTCATCGCTTCTCAAGTTGTCTGGAATGAATCTCAACAGGTTTCGGGGCCGATTTGCTAACCCATTTCAAGTGGAGTTTTCAACAATGTCCGTTGTAGTGCTAAACTACGGTTTGCAGCCTCGTTTTAATTTCGAATGGCGGTTCGGCTCGAAAACCGCATTTCATGGCCGGCGAGGGATGGTTCGTTGGATGTTGATTTTTGGCCGTTGCCTCAAAAAACCCCGCCCATGGGTTGACCGCCTACGGAACGCCGTCAAACGCTTGGCTGCTCCTCAACTTTGATTTTTCGGCGGCTGTGGAAATTTTTAAATTGGTAGCAATCTCTACTCCCCCACTCAACCCCCTTTGATTTAACCTCTTCTCTCTCTCCCTCTTATGCGGTCAATGCCGTTTAGACGTTCGGTCAGCCAACTGAGTTAGAATTCGGCCGAAGAGGGGCTGCGGACATGCGGTTTGTTTGGTTTTTGTGGGATGGCAGCTGTTGATTTTTCGGGGCCAATGCGTTATAATTTTCTACAGTATATTTTTGCCTGTGCCCCTGCATGGTTCATGGTTCGCAGGACTTAAATTTAAAATCAGTATGTGTGTGTGTCTACACATACTGGTGGTTGTCCCCAGCAATCAGGGGGAAAATACCAATAAATTAACAATAGCCCATGGCCCATGTAGCGGCGTCATCGGCCACCTCCTGCCCGCCCTGTGTGTCGCCTGCATTTATTGGCTCGTAAATTAGCATGCAAGTCAAATAAATTAATTCTTTTTTGCTATATTTGCATAAACAATTTTGCATAATATGCGCAATAGTCGAGAGCGGCAGCCAAAACAGGCGAAATGTTCATGAGGGTAAATGCAATATCGGCGAGGGTCAATTGATGAATATTTATACTTGCTTGGAATCAGCTTGAAACTTGTAAACTTGTCTCAAAGAGTGTCATGAAAAATTAAGTTCATATATAGTTAAGAAATGTATTTAAAATTGACAAAAAATTAATGATAAAATTGATTAAAATCCTATTTCTTCACGAATACTCCTCACTCCTCTACATCTTTCTATTCGATTTTATATACTTTAATGTGACCTCTTTAATTTTCTTTAACTAACTTTCATAATTTCCTTAATTATATCTTAAATTATCCTTTATTAACTCTTTAATCACACCTTACTCCAACTGTTTTATAGGTTTCCTGCATGTTTACCTTACCGTTTGCCCAGATGCATGACTAGACACTTTGCCGCCGCCTCCTAAAGGACGATATCGGTTCAAAGAGTACCGACAGATAGATAGTGCTATATGGCCTATGCATAAACAACGTCCAGGGACAACAACAAAAGCCCCGACCACATGACTGGACGATTGACCAAGGGCTATGCGAAGTCTCTGGCCTCGTTCGCTCCCTGTCCCTGGAGCCACCATGCCCCTGAATAAGGCTCCGGCCGTGTCTGGCTTTTGCATTTGGCATATTTTAATATGTAAATGTAATTTCTCCAATGAGCTGACTTCATGTCGGGGACCGGACTCCGTAGTCCGTAGCAGTCCGTCTGCCATTGCCACGTCCCACCAATGTCTGCGGCTAATCAAAGACAAAAAGACGCATCACGGATGCGAAGGAGAAAGCTGCTGATGACACAGTGGTCTGCCACATATAGTATTAAATATTAAATAACAACTTGAAGTCATTTAAGCCGTAGAAATCCAATCTTGCAATTAGATCTTTAAAGAACAGTAACTTCTGTTAAACAGAATTGAATTGAGGATGAGGTTAATTAAATTTAAGGAGCCTGCATTAGGTTATAAATAATATATACTTAGCTTAAAGTTACTAAAAAAACTGCAGAGAAAAAATTAAAAAATGTTTTCCAGTCTAGTAATTTACAAAAAATACCTAAGGCTTTTCCTAAACCCACTGTAAGTACTCTATGTATTTATTCCAGCATAAACAGAATCCTGGAATGAAAGGCCTGGCATGTGCAACAATTAATATTGTGCCCTTTTGCCTCCGGGCCTCCCTGTCGCCGTGTCGGTAAATCGGAGAGTCGTCAGAGTCATCAGCAGCGTCAACACATCGCGCAGCCACATTACGCATACGCCGCGTATGTCGCGCGGTCGTCGTTTAATAAAAAATGCAAAGGCTAATGTCTGCACCGCAAATTGATGTGAGCCGAATGTGCGCATAAACGACACTAGATGGCGCACTTTACGCGTGCAAATTGACGGAGCCTGCCACAGGACGACAGAGGGGGAGGGGCACAAAGCCCAAACAACACACACAAAAACACACAAAGGAGCAGCCACAGACACAGACGCACACGCGATCGGATTAAATTTACAGCAATTTCACTTTGGTGTTTTCTGTTGACGGAAATAGACGCCTTGTTTTGCCAGTCAGTCAAATAATCACTCTTGAAGAATGTATATGTATATTCTATGTATTTCTATACCAGAATACAAATGTGTATTAATAAGAGAGATAAGAAGAATATTATTTTTAGACTTTTACTGGGAAAATAAATTTCTTAGCTCTTAAGATATGTACATTTATTTTTTGTAGTAAATAAATTGTGGTTCAATTAAGTAACAAATCTAGAATTATTTGTTACAGAATTTTAATAATATTATAATATTATTAGTTAGCCAATTTTTATTTGGAATTCGATAATGGAATTGTTTAAACTGTTACATTGGGTAGACAAAGTTGACATTAGTTGAATATTTCAAAATATTCTTATTATATTTCATATATTTCATATTTTCTTTTTTATATCCCTTAAATTTTATCCAACTTTGTATTTTATTTTCAAAATGCTGAAAAATACTGTATTCCTCTCTACCCAACCCAACTGATATGGACTCTTTAAAGTGAATTCCATTTTAAATATTTTCAAGCCCAAAAATTCTGCTGTTGATTTTTCGCACTTTCTTTATCTCGAGCGTTGCCTTTAACTGCATTGTGAGCTTTTTGTTTAGTGATTTGTTTACCCCAACCAGAACAACAGGGGGAAAAAACGAAAAACAAAAAAAAATTGAAACCGAAATACGATGCCAAAGGCTGCGACCCACCCCCTGGCCCCTCGTAAACCGCCACAGCACCCCCTTTGCCCACATCAAAGCGGAATCTCTGGGAGGCTTTATATAAAAGCTGTGCGGCAGACAGGCCATCAATACAAAATGGCATAGAGTTGAGTGGGCGTTAACAATATGCCACACCCCCTGCCCGAAATCTCTAACGCCCCCCGGGGGCAGGGGTGGGGAACCAAAAAAAAAAAAAACAAAAGAGAAAAGGGGCTCGGAGGGGCATTCATTGTTGGCTGCCTTATAAATGCTGCGTATGTTTTGGTTTTTTGGCTCAACGACTCAACTCGTTTGCAATTTCTCTGCTGTCGCTCTATCAGCCGAGGTCCCCTCAGCTTTACACTGTGAAAAATCGTAGTGAATTTTCTCAATAATATTATATTAATTTAAATTAAATAAAGGTTTCTAAATAATGTATATTGTATATATTTCCGAAGGTGTTAGACATTTATTTATTTGATTTACAAAATGTAGTAGTGGCTAGCATATATTATTATATTAAATAAGGTACATACTCAAGCTAATTTTAATTTTATAAATAATAATTATTATATTTACCGATTTGTCATTCTGTATAAATATATGCATATTACAACAAAATCTTGACAGAAATGTTATTTACAGCCTACTTTTTTGTCCAGTGCTCTCCTGTTTTGCTCCTCCTGATCCTGGGGTCCTGCTAAAGTGTCTGCGAATATGACGCGTCACTCTGGGATCACACCAATTTGTTAAAAAACGGGCCTGCCGGGGGACAGCCGGGGGAATGCTGCTGATGGTTTGATAAGGAGGGTGCGGCATAGGCCCGTTCGTTGGTTCATTCACTCAAAATGTCATCAACGTTGAGACGACAGATTGCAGTCATTTTGCTGGCATTTTTTCCTCCTTCGTTTTTGTTATCATCTGGTTTGGTTTGTTTGTGTATTGTGTGTGTGAAATGGGTTGAATAGGAGAGAGGGGAACAATTCAAGAGATTTACAGGGGAGAGAGAGGAGTTTTGAGGTTCGGGATAGAGCCTAATAGTTGGAGAACGCAAATTTTGCTAAGGATACTCTTTAGTAGGAGTCAGTGATATGAAATAATAAATATTAAATATTGTTTATACTCTTCTTCTATATTAGAAATATCTCAAATTAATTCCAGAAATTCTGTTTTACATTTTTTTAATATTTTGTATTACAATCTAAGTTAGTTTAGCTGCTCCACTTTCCCATATATCCCTTTTTGCAATCCCTTTTGGGATTAGCAGCTCATCTGGATTTCTGCATAACCGAATCAATTATCCGCATTCTCCTCTCTGCCGATCGCCGTCCCGTTTGGCCATTGCCGTTGACATTATAGCAGCTCCATCAAAGCCACTCACTCCACACTTTATTGCTTACCACTAGGATGGCCGCCTGCCCTTGCCCCTGCCCCGGCCATATCCTTCAGTGTCCTGGTGCTGTCACTCAGCAGAGGAGGCGTCACTCATGCCGGCTGACAGTGTCGAGAGTGGAGAATTAGATTTAAATTCGAAATCTGCTTAAAGGCACAGTGAAGTGAAGTGAAGTGAGGTCCTAGCAACTTTATAAATTCCTTTTATCCCCACTCACTCACTCTTTTTCTCTGTTCCGAATGTATGGGAACATCAAAACATCGTTATCATCATCGGGCAGAAGCCAAAAGGATGGAAGCCAGAGCCAAGCCGAACTCCACCGAGCTGAGCTGTGGAAATGCAATTCATTTTTCGCGCCATACCTGCACATAAACCATTCATATTCATAAAATTGCATAATCTCGAAGAGTCATAATAATCAAAAACATATTTGCGGCATGCGACCACCCCCTGGTCTACTCCCTTCTTTCAGCCATAAAACTTCAACTTTGGCCTGGCTTGAAAGTGTGCACTGAACGGAAAATATAGGGAACATAATATTACTTATTTTATTTTGAGAAATAAGACTCATATTAAATAAAGACAAAAATAAAATGCTAACAAAATAAAAAATAAATATTAACAAACATCTTATATTGTCTGGATTTTTCCCCATTTTTTGTAGTGTTTAGAAGTGGAAACCACCCAGAGAAGAATGATGCAATGGGACGACTAAAAAGGGGGGTTTCTGGTTCGGGGGGGTGGCCAATGGGGAAGCTGCAACAGCAATCGGCAACGGGGCAACGGCAATGGCAATGGCACCCAAGTAGGCGGAAATAAACGTGGAGGCGAGCGAAAGAACCAAGTTGTATGATTTTATTTATGCCACCACTACACATAGGTGGCGGGGAAGGGGCTTGGGTTTCACGGGGGGGAGATTTCAGCGGGGGCAGATTCTTCTGCTGGTTCGCATCCTCCGCTGGCTTGCTGGCTGTGCTGGCTCGTAAAGTTTAGTTGAACCCAGAAGCCGTAAAAGGCGTTGGCAGTGGCACACTCAGCAGTCATCATAAAACTATAAATTTCATATTTGCCACACTCACACACACACACACAGAGAGCCGCAGGACGAGGAAGGTGCAGAGGTGGTGGTGCTGGGGAAAATCGGGGGGGAACGGCATGTTATCATTAATGGTCGGTAGAACTATGATCATGATGATGATGCTGATGACGTTGGCTTTGGTAATGTTTATGGTGACGCCTGGGAGTTTTTGGGCAAGGCCTGTAAAATCCTCGGCTTATGCACTGAGAATAAATAAGTGGGAATAAGAAAATTAATTAGGGATATATTAAAGAAAAATAGAATAAAATATTAAGTTTAAGTTTAGTAATATAATTAAACTCTGACCAAAATTTGAATGTGTTTTAAGACTTTGAAAGCAGTTCTTATTTGTTCTTCTTGGAAAACATTGTACAAATATTTCCTTTTAAAAATATTTCAAATTTAATCAGCTTTCGTGTAGAATATTATACTAATTTCATACATTTATAACAATAATTGTAAGACTATATAATATCCTTAATAATTATTTTAGATATTAAAATGTAAATCAAGTTTAAAATAAATCTTTTTACCTTTTTGCCATAGTTTTTCCCCAGTGACTCCTTTCCTTGGCTCTACCTGCCGCTAAGTGTTTTGCAAGTATATATATTATATTATATATATCCATATATATATATGTATATATATTCCCGGTGTGGGCCTGTGTGTGAGGTTTGTGTGCTTTGTTATGTAGAGCATGCAATCATTTTATGACTCTGCGTCGAGCCGCAGAAATGTCAGGGGCAGTCCGCTAACCATCCAAAGTGTTCCGCCCCCACTGGCCCATCTTCCATCCTATATATCCTGCAAGCCCCAGTCCTCAACTGAGTCCCCCTGTGACCCCTCTTTGCTGGTGCCAAGTGTTGCCACAAATTTAATAAACTAGAGACGTGTGTTTGAGCTCTGGTTTTCACTCTGCTCCCGGTCGGCGAGAGCTGCCTTTACTTAAATAGTTTAGCAACTAGATCAAAGTTTTGTTTTCGGCTTTTTACTGTTTCGGTTTCTGTTTCTGTATTTTCGTTTAATTTTTGATTTGGTTTGTGGGTCACAGGGGAAAGTTTTAACTCGGTTTGCAGCGGGCATGTAATGTATTTAAACATGTTCGGACATAAAGGGAATAAAAAATGTAAGATCTCGTAGGTATCTGTGGAATTAAATGCGCCAGAAAAAAGAGGTTGAAAGGAAAAACTAAAAAGAACATTCAGCTTTTTTTTTGCAGCAAATAAATTGATTAATTACGGCGAAGAAAAAAGTTCTCAGTTCAATTGGAGTAAACATTTGTGGCGGAATTAATGGGAAATTACATTAGTTTAACGTCAGAAACCTTTGATAATTATCTTAAATCCTTTGGACAGTCAGAAGGAGGCATACTATATTTAATGAAACTCTTTTTTTGATAGCTTTTTATGGGAAATGGTATGAAATTACGATTAAAGTTAATGTCCTTTTTAAAACTGCTGTAAATGCACTCCATAATCACTCCTTTAACATATTTCTTTGGCACCAAAATCTCATGCTGCACTCATATCGTATATTGCATTTCAGGATATGTCCTTCCGTCCCCATCCCGAAACCTCATTAGCAATTCAAAAAGCAATACTCTTCCATTGACAAACATTCGATGACTTCATTTCACCAATTAGATGTCATTGCTGTAAAAGTTAACAGTGCGAGTTATGGCCGAACTCGGAATCGTCTCAAATGATGTGCCATTTCTGCAGCATTGCATTAGTTAAAGTTCGTCCATATAGCAACAATCAGCGCCGAAAAGCGAGATGCCAGAAGTGGGACCGAGAGAGGCGGCACTGCGCTGCGGTTATTGCCACACGAAAATTTGTAAACGAAACGGAAACAGCTCGTAACGATTTCAATGGAGAGATGACATGGACATGTCGACCAACCAGGACATCGTCGATGCCTTTGCTTCACTGCTGGTTATGGTGTGGCTGCTGTTTCATGAACTGAAGAGGTGGCAGTGTTGGGATATCAAATGTTGTATTTACTAGAATCTAAAATACTTTAAAATAATGTAGTTCCTGTAGTTTAAGTTAATTCTAAATACAAAATTGATTATGAATATTTTATTGAATAGAAATATGTTTTTCCAGAGGTCTAAATCATTGTAATTTTTTAAAATAATTTTGTACACTCGATGCCTAGCTCCTCCTAAAGTTCTTTGAAAGGTTTCAAATTTTCTCCCCTAATTTGTATTTTTTCCCCATGTATTTCCGACTCCCATATCAAGACATCTCTGATGGATAGTGACTGCGAGGGAGAGTGTTCTTCTGCCTGGCTCTGATGATGACTGCAAATCAGACAAATGTACGCAAAAACCGCACCGAAAACTTTTCGCCAATGCACAAGTGATGGAACCAAAGGCGAAACAGACCAATAGGGGGGCGGGGCGAAGGAGGAAGGAGGTAGGGAAGTTTGGGGAATCACCTCGGGACATTTGCTCTGCTGCATTGGAACTCAACGGAAGGCAAAACTTGAAAGTGCTGCCCCTGACCCTATTCTCTGCAGCATCCTTTGCCCGGCCTGCTTGCTGTGTTCCATCCGGAGTTTGGTTGGGTGCACTGAAAAAAGAGGAGGCCTAAAATATTATTATCATAACATTAGTTCGTTTTTCTAACTTCAAAACAAAATATTAAGCAAAAAAGTTGTTCAGTTCATAAAGAAAATTCTGCTACCTTTTTTTATAGAGTTTTCCTTTGGGTTTCCTTAAGATAACTAAAAACTCAATAAGCAACTGTGTAAATAATAAACTCTCTAGCTTAGCTTAATTTAATATTGAACACAACCCAGAGAACAGCTGTTCCATCTCCCTTTTCTCCAAGTGAACTAGGTTGGGGCAGCGATTGATGTGCAATAATTATCCAAAGTTGATTTGTTTGTTTGCACCAGGCCAACAAAGCGTAAAAGCCAAGCATACCAATCGAAGAGTCAGTCCTAAACGAAAGTCCTGCTGCCCCTCTCTCTCTCTCTCTCTCTGGGTTTGGTCCTTCAAAATGCGGTAATGCTGTAAATGAGTATTATTATGGGCCCTCTACTGCTCCTCCTACCCATCTCCGATGCCATTGAAAGTCGCCTTTGGATCTACTCCGGGGCCAAGTTTTGGCGAGTTTCTTCAATGCTGCTCTTGCCTTTTAGTTTTTGGCGTAGTCTTCGATGTGGCTCGGGATGATGACGATAATGATGATGATGATGACGGGTATTGGTATGAGGATGTTGCTCCTAGTGCTGCTGCTCAATAAGATAAGTGCGCTGTTTAGTTTTAAAGCCACAAGCAGAAAAGTTTTACCAATGCAGAGAACTTTGCCGGGTAGAGGGACAGGGTATGGGTATTTATGGGTATTTAGGATAGACGAAAATATAAAGAGTTCAATTGGTTATTTTGTGCAGAGTGTAAACTTTGTTTGCCGAATTGATTGAATGGTTATTAAGCGAAATTTCGATGATCAGCAGAGTTTAATTGGATGAAGTTAAGCGGAAGTTTTCCTTATCAAATTAGAGACTGTTAGCTTTTGGGAATGGATAGCAATTTACTGTAAATATATAAAATTAGTTCTTTAAAGTGCAAACCATATTCGGAGATACATACTATATATGGTTTCCTACCTCCTTCCATCTGTTTCTTCGATTTTTCCTATTCGCAATTGAGAAATTAGTGCATTAACTTTTCCTTTGACGCCCCCAACAAATAAATGGTGGCATTTATTTGAATTGCTCAAACGAGTTTTACTCTCCATATCCTCGGCACCAATAAAACGAATGAAGGAGCCAGACAAAAAATAAAACAGAACAACTTTTAGTTAAACTTGCTAACCTCATACAAGCCCCCCTGCGCCCCCTTCGGCTGGCTTGGCTGCCTTTACTGTTGATTTACTTTAGCCTATTGCTTTGGCATTTAGGTTTTTAGTTCTTCGTGTTGTTCCATTTGTGAACCGGAAATACACAGGAGCGCAGGTTGCCGGTCTCTGCAGGGATAACCCCACTCGAACGCAATCAAAATACTTTGGCTATACAATTTATTGGCGCAAAAACAAGTTCAATTTCAAATGAAATTCGCTTTTCGGTAAAAGGGAGCCAGGGACACTGGCACACATGTAGACAAGATAAACATGTGGACACGGTGAGAAAAAGGGTTAAGTATCTTAAATATAAATTTAGAAAGTATATAAGCTGAAAAATATAATATAGTTTAGTTTTGTATAGCAAAATCTTAAGGATACTTATAGTTTCCTATATTTTAAAGTCTTGAATTGATTTCCTTACTCTTTATATATTTTGTTTATTATCAAAGTAAGGACAAACAATAATTAAACTATACAAAATTTAACCCATTTTCGGGTTTCTTCCTGTGCAATCTGCTGAATGAGTTTGCCACACGGATTGCAGGAGACAGTCAAGATTCAAATAAATATCAACATGGAGGAACACTGAGACTCCACACATAGTTGCACCTTTGTGTGTGCCCAGTTTGGATTGTGTTTTCTAATATAGAAAATAGTTGAGAAATATTTTGCCAAGTAGCCAAGATGCGGAGGAAAGGCGCTGGAAGGAGAGGCATTTGGCAAGACAAACAATCAGTTAAGAGCTTTGCGAAAGACGATACATTGCCTAACGGGGGAAACAGGGACAGATAGAGATGCTTTGCACTCTTTTTATTGAACTTACATAACATTTTTGGGCAATGCTCGCATATGTGTGTGTGGGGGAGGAAATTGCGGGGGCGCCGGAAGTGGTACTGTGTACTGTGATTTCCGGGCAGCATCCTTGGCTAGGCTGTGTAATAAATATACAGAAGAGTGCTTAAGATCAAATCAATTGATAAAGAGCGTAATAAACTTGTATCCAACTATTTACATAAAATGTCTCTCTAATAATATTATAGCTGCAAACCTGAAGAGGATGCCAGGCAGGCGAAGGGGAACGGAAGCACTCGAAGCTCTCTTTGCTTTTCATGTTTCGCATATTTGGGTTAAAATGTATTAGTTTTTCCAGCCTCGCCGCACCCCCACTTGGCTCCCCCAGTGTCTATCACATATTTTCTTATCAGAAAATGCTATTTATTTTCATCCTTTTTGATGTTGCAAAATATTGAAGACTACTGCACACAAAGAGAGAGAGTGAGTGAGGAAACAATGTCGATCCGCATGGCAGCCATAAATTGTGTGCTTATGCAAGCCTGTCCTTCGGAAAGTAGGTAATGTTGGCTTAACCCCTCTCAACTGGCAGACGTTTAATTTAAATCAACAAATCAATTGGAATTTATGTCAGAGTTTAATGTTGAACAATTGTTGCAAAAGTTGTACGCCATTTGAGCTCTAATTAAAAGCGAGAGAGAGCGTCAGTTTATTGCGAAAACATTGAAACACCGAAATCGAATAGCACATAAACATGATTAATTAAGGGCTTTTATTCGTAAAGTTATATAGTGGAAAAGTACTTGTAACGTTTGTGTTTGGAGAGTGTTAATTGAAGCTTTACTAGTTTAAATTACACACTGGATTCGAGGATTGTTCGAAAACCTACCTGGTTTATAACTAGTGAAAATATAAGGTTATCTTGATAATAATAGTCTCATATGTTATTCAAATAACTTTCAGATACTATGTAAATAGTATTTGCTACTTAATATTGATTTTACCAAACTCTGCCTACCGTCTAGACACCATACTTTTCGATACTTTGCATATCCTGGCGCTCCAATCTCTGTATAAACAACTCCACATAGATGTAAACTCTATAACTCATCCGGGGATAGTTATTCTAAGCAATATCTCATGTACATTTGCCCGATGTCAACTGCAAAATTTATGCACATCTATGCACATATGTGGAACTCTTTGGTGTCCTTTGGGTGTCCCCTTCCTTGCTGTTGCGGCTCTCGTTTTATCAAGGCAGCTAAAGTCGCTAAACTTTTCAGGACTATGGCAACAAACACACAGAGCTAAACAAAAAACAAAAACGAGCGAAATGCTACAACAATTTTTATTGGATTTCGCGTGTCGCATCGGCAACGGTTTGCAGTTAGTTTTCGGTTCGGTTTGGTTTGGTTGTTGTTCTCCCGTTGATTTTGCCCCTTTTTTGAGGTTTGTTGGCCTTTTGCCAATGGCTTTTTCAATTATACTAATGACATTCAAAAAGAATTTGCAGAAATGCCAGAATGTAGCCTGGAAAAAAAAACGGAGAAGAGAACCCATGGCGGCCATTTTGTTGTATCACAAACATGCATGTGGCAACCCGGCTCACGTCCTCCGACGAGCTCCTCGAGTGAGCGTTTTTGCCATGGTTTTTGTTGCCGTTTTTGTTGCCGCTGTTTGGCTTTGGCGACTGGGCAAATAAAAACAATTTGCGCCAAATTAAACTTATGAGGCATAAAGATATTTTTGGCTGCTCCCCGTTAATGCCGCACACAAACAAATGCTTGACAATGCGAGATGAAGATGAGAATCAGAGCATACCAAGCCATGTGGCCATGATGTGGAAGCGCAAAAAAAAAAGACAACAACCCCATGTATGTGCATGTATGTCTGGTAAGTGATAAATCTAGGCAGGACTTTCTTGAACGCAACCCAAAAACAGGGAACAGTGGTCATTCAAATAATAGGTTCTAGCAAATAATTTTATGTTTAAAAACAATATGGATAAATACTCTCTTTTAATATATTTAAATTTATATCAAAAGTATATTTATACCTTACAAGATACATGTGGTAAAATCAAGTCTACAGCCTTGCAATATATATATATATATTTTAATCCTTCAGCTTGTTTGCTTAACCTCAGCTGTATGTACACGCGCCTTAGACAAGACGTCACACAGGACATAACAAAAACAACGGCGGCGAACGCCAAAAGACCAAAGTCGACGCTAAGAAAGGATATTAAAGATTAAATGATATAAGCGGCAAGTTGACGTTGGAACATCTCGAGTGGGTGTGGGGGGAGGGAAGAAAACTCCACCGAAACAGGCAGAAAACTTAACCAAGCCTGGGAAACTCCCTCCACCGAGTGAAATCTGAGCGCCATAGATAAAACACATGATGCGTTATATATGTGCGTTGTCTTTCTCTGTGTATGTGTGACATTGAAAAGGATAACAACAGCGGGAGGATGTATATATAACCCCCATCTATACACATCGCCAGATTCAGCCCCATCTCAGCTGTGGCCTCAATTCCGGTCTTGTTTTTGTTTTTAGCTATTTTGTTTTTGCCTCGCTGTGTCTAATTAACCGCGTGCGTGGCGCATCATAAATCGTTTCAACCATGCACAAGGCCATTAAAATTCATATCAAACCAGATACCCAAAGTGGGGAGTGTTCTTGTATTTGGCAAGCAAAGCAAACACAGATTTCCCAGTGGCCTAGAGTTTTGGTGGGGCGCTGTTCTTGAGGCATACAACTTGAAGTTTACTTTTGAGAGTTGCCCCAGCAGCTAAGCCAGGCATTAAATTAGTTGTTAGCTGAAGTAAATGAAAAATTGGGAATATATAAACAATGGAAACTAAAGAATATTGGGAAAGATTTTAAAGCAAAAACTGTAGCATACTTATGCGGGGTACTTGGTACAAGCCATGGATTCATTTTATCTCTTACTTAAAGCCTTTATTCTGATAATAAATAATTCAACTATATCAGACATTTTTTTTAAGAACGTGCAATATTTTTTAAATTTACATTTTAATAAAAACAAGTGAAATTGCTTACCAGAACATCTTCCAAAACTTCCCCAAAAGTCATCTACATTTTATGGCAATATTTAAATATCATATAACCGACACTTGGCCATAAACAACCTTGGACGCATATTAATTATTCAACTCAACTTGAAATTATTCTCTTCGGTAGGTGTGTGTGTTTTGTTTTCTCCTTTTTTCGGGACTGGGCTTAAACTTTAATCATTTTACAGGCCCGAAGCTGAAGCACAGAACTCCATTACAACTCGACTTGATTCTGGGCCTTACCACATGTGAGCACTTGTAATTATAATTTCCAGTTATTATTTCTCGTGCTGCGTTTTTGTTCTTTTCTGTATTAATTTTTTTGCTTTTGGTTCGTGTTAATGCAAAGCACTAAAGCTGTTTTCGACATTTTTGCGACAATTAAATTACATTTCTCGGCCAGACATTCGCTGTGGGTGTGTGTGTGTGTGTGTTTGGTAGTTGCCCTGCAGTACCAAAATTCCACTTCCACGGGTTTTCCACGCGGCATGCTCGAAAAACAAAAACAAATTACATGGGCTTCGCTTAGCGAAGTTCGAAACGAAGTAGGCACAGACAAAATTCTACCTACTCTCGGCTACTGTCAATGTCGCGCGACATTCGCACTGTATATTTGTTTTTGTTTTCGAACTGATTCGGAGCAACGGGTTTCGACAGTACACAAATTAGACAGAGATGGCGATGGAGGAAAGGGAGAGAAGAAAATCACTGTCGAAATCAAAGTGTGTAGCGTCGCCGTAAGAATACCCTTTTTAAAATAAGATGTAATATTTATAAATATATAATTTTATATTTGATGAATTCTTATTTATTTAGTCGAATGGCATATTGGCAAGTATTAAACATATGCTTTGGCAAAGCTAAAATGTTTATATTTGATATTCTGCCTTATGTGGTTCAAATTAAAAGGCATTGCTTTGGTCGTGTATACCCTGGCACACGCCAGACTTTTCGGTCTTTGTTTT